>UESW01001885.1:211887-289924 GCA_900491605.1 Calamus simplicifolius
TTGCTCATCACACATTTGAGAAACACCTTTCATGATATCACCCCTCAAAATTAGAACTTGTGGTGGTTCAATACAACCAAACAATTTTGTTTGTCATAACTTATATATTTTAATTACCTTTGAGTACTCAACATATCAAGCAATTACAATTCTTATATATTACCTTAGGATCTTCAACATTCGTCTTAGCATGTTTTGATCTCTTCCTGACCCAAAGAGGTTTTTCATTGTAGGCAAACTTAATTTCATAATGACCTATTAATAGAATTAAAAGATGATAAAATTCATAAAGTTTTAAAATTTTCTTTCATTTCCACAATATGCTTAAGAGTTGATGTTAGTAGGCTACACCTCCCCCAATGCCCCATCCATGTTGTATCTCATACTCGTTCCTACATTTGCAATGCTCTTCTAACCAATAGGTTTTGAATAAATATGTATGCAAGATAGAAATGATTTTAAGAAGGGAAAGTGAAACATGCTCATAGTACTAAAACCATAAAAAAAAGAAATATTATTTTCATAGAATAATAAATATGGATAACCAAAACAAAAATAAATGATTTAGATTAAAACTTAAAGAAATATAAAGCACTCTTGCTAGTGTTTTGCTTTCTTGGCCTGCACTTTCTCGAATTTTAAAAGAGAAAATCCCATGTAAATTTTGCCTAATTATATGTACCAATTGATTCAAATCTTCAAGTGTTCAGGTAAAATTAGGAATATCAACTCTACTAGCTAATAGGGGTAAGTAGAACTTTTATTATCAATAACACGAATCTTTCTTAAAGTGTTCATCCCCATCATTGCTGTTATCAATACAAGATGCAAAGTGGCTTATACTGGTTTTTTGTGTGCCCTCGACAGTATAAATGTTCAATAGTTCTTGATTGAGCTTTTATCTTCGACTCAATATATTATATTCTTATAATTCAAACCCATTAAACAATATAGATCCCATTCTGTAACAGAGATATCCCTATTGTTGATCTAACTACTCTCCTCTGAAAATCACATTTCTTCAACAATCAAGATTGATGGCTTGCAAATACAATATACAACCAAATCCTTACTATTTTATTACTTCCTTTGGTTTATAATTTAAATTATTGATCATTGTGCATAATTTTCTGAAAAAACACTTATATTGGTTGCCAATTTAATCTCACACATGGAACTGATATCTTGTATGCTTCATAAATAAATGCAATAGATCGAGTCAATGCAAAATATGAAACTAGATGCTCAAAGTGGAATCCAACTTCACCAAGAAACAAACTAAACATTAATTAAATTAATTCAATAAAAATATGTGAATTTATGCTATTTTTCATTATTTAAATTATTAGCTTCTAGTAATTAGTGATTATATTTTGTACCATCTTGACAACCTTGGTCTAAAATTAGATATGCTCATTTCCATACATAAAACATATTCTTATCTTTAACAATCTACAGTGATATGTAATTATGGTAATGCATTGACCATCTATATAACACTTCTAGAAGGAAGGTTTAATTTAGTTAGGGCTACACTTCAAGCTTAATTAATTTAATTTGGTTAGCGCGGGTCCAATTATGGAGTACTTGATTGATGATCATCGTTGATAGGACTAGAGAACTTGAACTAATTGGACAATATCAAGAGACCATGATGATCGAATCGGATGTTATTGATGTCGTAATCAGAGCTTAGATGGTCATAATCTGTAAATTTGTAGACTCATGTCCTGCATCAATAAGAGCCAAATGATAAAGGCCATATCTATACACTAACGATCAATTCAAGATAATATGTTGATCACAAGGAGAATGGATTTCTTGCTTCTTTAGTTGTTTGATCTTTTCGATAAAATGATATCGGATTATGCAACAGAAAAAGGCCTCGACATAGGATGGGTAATATTTGATGCAGGACCGATTCGTATGCAAGTAATTTTTTTTAATGATTAATAATTACAGTTGATTATTCTCCCAAAGTAATAGCCTAAGAGGGATTCAGGAAAATTCACAGTAAATTCGCACGCGAAATAGTTCCTAAAAAATAAGGAAGAAGGACCGCCGAGGCTAAGAAGCCATGGTAGGGCTTGCTCTCCTACAATAAAGTTACTAGTAGATTAAAGGGGTGTACCTGGCAAGAGAGGAAAGATCAAAGTGAAGGGGTTGCTCTGCCTGGTGGATGCGCCCTAGATGACCAAGCCTTGAGCCCATGGATTTGCGGCCAAGTATCCGCTGACCTGGATGATGATCACCTTGAATCCTGGATTCGTGGCTACTGAGGGATCTGCAAGATCACCATACAAGGGTTAAAGAATAATAGAGAAAATTTAGAATAGAGGCAAAGAGATAAGGAGTAGAGAAAAGGGGAGGCCGGCCAGGGCTCTTGGGTGTCCACTATTGGAAGATAAAGGTGGCGGCCAGGGTTTCTCCTGAGAATTGGATGTTGGCACACGCAGGAGGAGAGAAACAAGAGCACCACAGAACCAATTAACAAAAATCACAATAACTCAAAACTTGGATTGATTGATTAATAATAAAAGATACATCATTCATACAAGGGTCTCTTTTATAGAGCAAGAGACTTGGGGCCCAAGAAAATACAGATATGAAAAAGAGAAAAGAAAAAAGAGTCATAATCAAATTTGGTATGAAATCTGCAGTGTCTAGATGAGGAAGGTGATCTTCTAGATGCAATCAGCGGCAGCTGGATTCGGCATGAAATATATGGCATCCAGATGAGGCAGATGATCTTCTAGATATGATTGAGATGCAATCATTGGCAACTTAATTTGGCATAAAATCTGCAGCGTCCAGATGAGGAAGGTGATCTTCTAGATGCAATCAGCGGCAGCTTAATTTGGTATGAAATCGGCATCGACCAGATAAGGAAAATGATCATCCAGATTGGAAGGTTGCTTGCTCTGCTAGGTGGCATGTGGGCTGCTTGAAGTAGGTGTGGCACCAACTTGAATTTAGCAGCTGCTCTATCTAACTGTGATGGCCTTGTCTTCTACTCCAATACTGATGTCTCCTTTTGTAAGCTGATGAACTTACTACAGGACTCACATTAAAATAAACCGAACTGGATAGGACTCAATTTAGAATAAAATGAACTGGACAGGACTCAAAATAAACTAAACTTTATTTCCTAACTCAAGACTTGAATCATAACTAATCAGATATCCACAGAGGGTTAAGAATCCTCTGCTTGATCCTGGTGCCCGCACCAATTCTCTCGGGTGGGAAGAACTCGACCCTGTCGAGTATGGGTCATTCTGGCTCTGGTATCTCTCTAGTAGGTCTGGATCGAGGTGTTGCAAATCCTCTCGAATAATCCATGAATCGTCAGATTCGGGACGACCTTGCCATCGAACCAGGTAGTGTTGATAACTGCGGTTCAGGGTCATAATGGCTTGATCGTCTAGGATACGCTTGATCCGCTCTCCTCGCTCAGGTAAAGTTGGTGTGGACACTCTTGGGTAGGTTCGCTTATGAAAGGAGGGTTAGGTCCAAAGTACTCACTAGGAATCGATGTCGGTTCCCTATATTCTACTAGGTCTGCAATATTGAAGGTAGAGCTAATGCCTAATCCGAGGGCAGATCTAGCACATAGGCATTGGGTCCTACCTTCTCTATTATTTTAAAGGGACCAGCTCCGCGAGCGTGAAGTTTCTTAACGGTACCTGGTGGGAACCGTTCAGGCCTAAGCCTAACCATGACATAATCCCCTACACCGAACTCTTTGGCTCTTCTTCGGGAGTTAGCCAGTCTTTTATAAGTTTCATTACTTAGATTTATTTTCTGGCTAATGTCCTTATGTAAGTCTTTGATATGCTGTGCAAATGCTTGTGCAGACTTTGAGACTCGTGTGTAAAGGGGTAAAGGAATTATATCAAGTGGACGATTAGGCTTGTACCCATGGACTATCTCAAATGGACTCTTGCCCGTGGACCTGTTCACTGAGCTATTGTAGGCGAACTCTGCACGAGGCAGTAATAAATCCCACATCCCTAGGTGTTCGCCTACAAGGCACCTAAGAAGGTTTCCTAACTACGGTTCACCACTTCAGTTTGCCCATCCGTTTGGGGTGAAAGGCTGTGAAAAATTAAGTTTGGTCCCTAACAGATGCCATAGCATTTTCCAAAAGTAGCTGGTGAACCTAACATCCCTATCAGAAACATGGTCTTAGGTAGGCCATGGAGCTTGACCCCGCTATCTAAGAAAAGTCGGGCTACCCTAGACGCGTCAAAGGTTTGCAAACAAGGGATAAAATGAGCCATCTTAGAGAACCTATCGACCACTACAAAGATGGAGTCATGCTTCTTCTGGGTTTTAGGTAATCCTAGAATGAAGTCCATACTGAGGTCTTGCCAAGGACGATCAGGCACTGGCAAAGGAGTATATAGATCGGTGTTCTGCTTCTGCTGTTTTGCAATGGCACAAGTTTGACATCGGGCTATTATCAGGATAACGAGCCTTTTTAATTCTGGCCAGTAAAATTGGTCCTCTATCGCTAGAATAGTCTTATCTCTTCCAAAATGACCAGCTAATCTCCAGCATGCGTTTCCTAGACTAGGAATTCTCTAAGTGATGTCCTAGGAATACAAAGTCTATTGCCCCTAATAAGGTAACAATCCTGGATGGTATAATCTCTACTGGTACTAGATGGCCCTAGCTGAAGGATCTTATAAATTTTACCAAAGTCATGACAGGTCTCATACTCATCTTTTATCTGGTCGAATCCTATAACTTCGGTGCTAACAGTACTCAACAACAAAGACTTACGGCTTAGGGCGTCTGCACCTTATTTTCTATACCGGTACGGTGTTTCAGGATAAAATTATATGCCTGAATGTATTCAACCCATTTACCGTGCCTAGAATTTAGCTTCTTTTGGGAGTTCAGAAATCGGAGTGCCTCATAATCAGAAAATAAGATAAACTCCTACGGTAGAGTAAGTAATGTCTCCAATACTTAAGGGCTTGTACTACCGCATAGAATTCCTTATCATAGGTGGAATATCTAAGTTTAGCTTCATTTAGTTTTTCACTAAAGAAAGCTATGGGTTGATTTTCTTGGCTTAACACTCCACCTATGCCTACTCCCGACGCATCGCACGCAACCTCAAACACCTTAGAAAAGTCTGGAAGTCTAAGTATGGGTGCATAAGTCATTCTATCCTTAAGCTCTAGGAAGGCCTTATTAGCTGACTTAGTCCACTTAAAATTATCCTTCCTAATACAATCAGTGATGGGTGCGATGATGGTGCTAAATCCCCTAATGAATCTCCTGTAAAAGGTTGCTAGGCCATGGAAGCTGCGGACATCGTGGACGTTTATAGGTACCGCCACTCTACGACTGACCTAACCTTTTCAGGATCCGCTGAAACACCTTCTGGGTTACCATAAAACCTAGAAAGATAACCCTATGCGTCATGAAATCACACTTCTTAAGGTTTGCATATAGGCTATTCTCTCTAAGGGTCTGACAGATTAATCTGAGATGGTTAAGATGGTCCTTTTTGGTCTTGCTATAAATTAATATATCATCAAAATAGACCACTAAGAATTTTTCCGTGTACTCTTTCAGGACCTGGATCATGATTTTCATAAATGTGCTAGGTGCATTTGACAGCCCAAAAGGCATCATGACCCACTCAAACAGACCATCTCTAGTCTTAAATGCAGTCTTCCACTCATCCCCTGGTCTAATTTTAACCTGATGGTAGCCACTCTTAAGGTCTATTTTAGAAAAGATAGTGGCACCCGCCATCATGTCCAACATGTCATCTAGTCTGGGGACAGGGAACCTACACTTGATAGTGATTTTGTTGATGGCCCTACTGTCCATGCACATTCTCTAGGTACCATCCTTCTTAGGGGTTAATAGTGCAGGAACTGCACAAGGACTTAAGCTCTCCCTAATGAAACCTTTCCTAAGTAATTCTCTCACTTATTTTTGTAGTTCTTGATACTCAGTGGGGTTCATCCTATAATGGGAAGGTTTGGGAGGGTGGATCCTGGGATCAGGTCAATGGCATGTTGGATGTTTCTCAGGGGTGGTAACTGATCAGGAAATTCTTCAGAGAAGACATCCTTAAACTCCTCTAGGATCTCAATTACTTCTGGGGGTTGTTCCTTTTGGACTGATTCATAGATCTCTTTAGTGGTCAAAATTCAAACAGGATTACCCTCAGTGATGTCCTTTTCTAATTTCTTAGCTTTAATCAGATTAACTCTTGGCTTGTTATCCTTAAGGTTGCTAGATCCTTTCTTGATTGGGTCCCTAGGTGGAGTTGGATGTATCACATACTTGTTCCCATTGTGTTTAAAAGAGCAGATATTGGATCGACCAAACAAGGTGGCATCGTGATCGTAAAGCCAAGTCGACCTAATATAATACTACTAACACCCATAGGAATTACATCGCACCAGACCTTTTCCTCATAATTTTGTAATTTGATTAGTATTTGGCATCTGGACTTGATTGGGATAGAGGTGGAATCTACCCACAAGACCTTATAGGGACTAGGATGGGGAACTGCAGTCAATCCTAATGACTTAACTGTATTGGTAGAGACGGCATTGACACAACTCCCGCTATCCACTATGATCTTGAGCACCTTATCCCATATCTTAACAAAAGTCTGTAGGATGTTAGTCCTACGCCAATCTTCCTGGTCCTTAGTTTGAGTCTGAGTCAAGATACATCTAACCACTCCTAGTAGGTCTTCAGACTCAAATGTTTCCTCCTCTTCATCGTACTCATCCATTAGATGGGTATCAACCTCATAGACCTCTCCTTCAGGCTCAACTAGGGACTCGGATTCAATCTCAGGTAACTCATCTATATGAAGGGATCTGACTAGGCACTGGCTGATCATATGTCCCGGTTTGTTGCATCTAAAGCATTTGATCTGGGGGTTGGAATTTCTTTGGACCTCTACAGATTTGCCCTTATCCTCTCTGGTGTCGACTCAACTCAGTTTGGCTTGTACTGGGTCGGCTAGTGCTGGGTCGACTCAGGAAAGTCTGGCGGGGGTCTGAGTACTGGGTAGGTCTGGGATGACTAGGATAGGCCTGGCTAGATCTTGGATATGGGCTAGGGCTCTTGGTAGCCTCTGATCTACGATAGGGTGGCCCTCTCTGAAAATGTTCATAATCCCTAGCAACTTGGTAAGCTTCTTCTAAATCGTGTACCCTTCTTAGGTAGAGTTCTCTTTGAATATATGCTCTCAGGCCATACCTAAACTTGGATAGGGTGACTTCCTCAGACTGAACGATATTACACCTCATGGTATATTCTTGGAATATAGCAATGTATTCATTCACAGTTTTACTACCCTGAATTAATCCCTGCCACTGGTCCAATAGGCTCTGTTCATACGATGTGGGGACATAATTGGACCTAAGTTTAGCCTTCATGGCGTGCCAGGTGACTATGGGGTCTCTTCCCTCTAATAATTGCCTTCGCTCTAAAGTGGCCTAGTATAACCTAGCCTGTCGTACTAACTTGAGCTTGACAAACTTAAACTTACGCTCTTCAGACATGTCATACCAGTCAAAGTACTGTGTTGGCCCAGATGGCAACCCAAGAGGAGGGGGGAGTGAATTGGGTTCTTAAAAATTTTAACACTTTAAAACTAAGTGCTTTGATATGAAAGTGCTTGAGTGCAATGTATAGATAAATGCTAAGCACAAATAAATGAGATAGAGAGAGAGAGACAAAGCATGTCAAACATAAAGATTTTATAGTGGTTCGGTGTATCCAACACCTACGTCCACTCCCAAGCAGCACTTGGATCCACACTATAATCCACTTGATTACAGCCGAGTTATTTTACAATCTCACAACCAAAACTTATTATTTTTCCAGGGTCACAATGAACCCAGCTGGTTTTTACAGGCTCACCAGCACAAAACCTACCCATAAGCTATCCTTAGCTTGTCCTGAGGTATACTACCTCCACTAATTCAATCCCCTGATTGAATTAGCAAACAATAATGAAAAAATAGAGTTTGAATACACAACAGCTCCTCAAATGAGCAAATATGTAATTGAATAAACAAAGGTAAGAAAAGCCTATTTGAAGCGATTTTGATTTGAGCTTTTCTTCTTTTCTTCTTCTCCTTTGAAAGATTGAATCAGGCCTCAGCTCAGATTCTTCACAGTAATCGCAGTTGAGAAGTTGAGGATTTTGGGACTTTTGCTTTCTCTCTTCAAATGTTGGAAATCTCTTGGATTTGATCTTGAGAAGCTTTTGGATTTCTCTTTGAATTCTCTGGGATTGATGGACTTAAGCTCAGAGTTTTTCCTTTTGATTTTTCTCTCGAATTTTGGAATTTTCACAATGTATTTCTCTTTTTTTCGTTCTTCTCTTCTCTCTCTTTCAACCGGACGAATCCCCTTTATAGACTTCTTAATCCAAGGTTTTGATGGAAAACTAGCCATTGTGAGATGCTTGGATGTTTCTACACTCAAAGAAAAATAGTCGTTAGAGATTAGGTAGAAAAAAATATTACCGTTGAAGTCCGTTCTGACATTTAAAAATCCGTTCCTGACAGGTTAGAGTCGGCTCCAACTTTCATGTGTCGGCTCTAAGTCGGGGTGTCCAAAAGTAGTAATAAGAAGTTCGTTGAGGAGTCGGCTCCGAAAAGTTAAGTGTCGGCTCGGTGCTTTTGGGAGTCGGCTCCAGAATCCAAGGGTGTCAGCTCCAACATTATCCACAAAAACACGTTCTCTGTATCTCAGGTTGGAGTCGACTCAGAACTGTAGGTGTCGACTCCAAAATTCTCAGGTGTCGGCTCTCGATCTCCAGGTGTCGGCTCAAAAAACTGATGCAGAAAACACTTCTCTATATCTTAGGTTGGAGTTGGCTCCTAAACTGTAGGTGTCGACTCCAGACCGTGCCAAAATTCAGAAATGTTCTGATATGCCCTGGGGTCGGCTCCTGACTGTTTGGGTGTCGACTCTAAGTTCTGAACTTTCATAATTTTTTTTAAATTTTAATTCAAAACTTATTTCCTTATACCTTTTGACTGATTAAATATTTTAATTCCTGAAATACTTATTAAATTTATTAGAAACATAGTTAATATACTCATGTCTTTTATTAATCATCAAAATCAATAATTGGGTCAACAATCTCCCCCTTTTGATGATGACAAAAACATAGAGTATATGCATGATTAAACAATATAAGTTTCAAATCAAATTTCTCAATTTTAAGTTCTCATAGTTAAGCTCCCCCTGAATGAGGTAACTCCCCTATGATACTCAACTTAACATCTTCTCTCCCTTTATCATTAAAACTTAATAAGCATATCAAATGGTCATTTAAAGCTTGATACTCATTGAACTTATCTCATCAAAACTACTTGATATCAATTAATTAAGCTTATTTGTTCCAATACATATACAATCTTCTCTCTCCCTTTTTTGTAATCAACAAAAAGGTTTTAGAAAAGATTCAAATTCAATTAATCTTTCTCAAAAGAACAATCAAATTGCATGCAAAATACAAGTAATTCATTCATTTCATTTCATCATCCAAAATATAACATACATTTAATAAAAAGTAAACATTTTACATCAAAAAGAACTTCATTTCATCAAACTTCATTACATTAAAGTAACTTCATTTCATCAAAAGAAACTTCATAACATCAAAAGAAACTTCATAACATCAAAAGAAACTTCATTACATCAAAAGTAACAAAATGCAGTATTAATGATTTCTAAGAAGTCTTTGCAATTCCTCTACAATTTTTTCCATTCCTTCACTTTGAGTTCTGACAAATTCTTTCAGTCTTCTATCAACAAATCCACATGCAGTAACAATTTTGTCTTGAAGCTCTGCATTGCATTTGGAATAAGTCTTAGAATCTCCTCCAATTTCTTTAAGTTCATCAAATATATTCTTGAGATAATTCTTTAATGCTTCTGAGGAGGATTCAAGGGTTGATTCAATTTTGTTTACTCTCTCATCCAAAGAATAAAACATTTCTCTTAAATTCATCAAACTATTGTCAATTTTAGTTTTCATCTCTTCTTTGTGTGTAGCAAATAGACTTTTAAGTTGTTCTAACTGAATATCAGAAAAACCAATGTGTTAGTTTGTTGACCCTTGAATTGATTTTGATGATTACAAAACATTTAATTGACTCTTTAATTGCTTAGAATTATTGCATGAATATGTGAGTTACCTTATTTCTCCTCTTAGCTAGCTTTCCCCACTTGCTAGCTAATTTATTTCCCACTCACAATGAGCCTAGCCGAACCATGCATAAATAGAGTTGTCTTAGAAGCTAGCTTGTTCCTTCCATCAGTTAGCTGTTTTCCTTTGCAAGCTAGCTATCTATTGCTGATTTTTTCCACTTGGCCGAACACTTCTTGGAATAAGTTAGCTAGGAAGCTAACTTCCCTTCTTGCTGGCCGGTTTCTATTCTCTTGGAAAGCTAGCTTATTTCCTCACATTTTTCCACTTGGCCGAATGCTTTGTTGAAGGAGTTAGCTTGCATGCTAACTTGTTTCATCCATTCCATCTTACGTAGCATGAAAACTCCTTGGTATAGCTAGCTATGTGTTAGCTATCCTTTCATCCAGTTAGCTAGGTAGCTAACTTGTTTTGGGCGTTTTTTCCCTTGGCAGTGAGATGATAAATTGAGTTAGCTAGGTAGCTAACTTGTCCAAGCTTTTCTCCTTGCTACGTTTCATGAAAAGCATCTTTGGGAGTTAGCTATCTAGTTAGCTACCTTTGTCATGAATTGAGTTAACTTTACATCTAGCTAACTAACAAGCTAACTAGCTTTTTGCATGATAGAATACCTTTTAAAATAGCTAGCTGGTTAGTTAACTTCTTTCCTCCCTTTTTCAAATCAGCCGCATGAATTCTAAATAGAGTTAGCTCACAAGCTAACTATCTTTTTATCATGGCTTCACACCTTTATGGATAGCTAACTTATGAGTTAGCTGGATGACAAAATTCCCTTTTTCATGAAACCATCTCCCGTAGCTTTTATTGAGAAAGCTAGCTTACAAGCTAACCATCTTTCATGATTCCCTTTGGGAGTTAGCTTATAAGCTAACTATCTTTATTGTTTTCATGGCTTGGGAGTTAGCTATTTTGTCATGAATAGGTTTACCTTTTTATAGCTAACTTATGAGTTAACTATTTTTGAATTGTTTTCATCCTAGCCGCATGAATTTTTTGAATGGAGTTAGCTCACAAGCTAACTATCTTTTTACATGGCCTCATACACCTTTTCATAGCTAACTCATAAGCTAACTAGTTTTAAATTTATCTCTGGTCATGAAACCGTTGGATTTTTTCTTATATGGCTAGTTAGCTAAAGAGCTAACTAGTTTGTGCCTTAGTTAGCTCCATAGCTAACTACCTTTCCTTTATAGCATGAAACCATGGCACTTAGCTAACTTGTTTTCTTGCTCTTTGTTGCTAGCCGTGGGATGTTGAAAAAGAGCTAACCATATAGTTAGCTACTTTTATTCTCCTCCCTTGCATTGATGGTTTGAGGGCTGATCACTTCAGCCGTGGGACTTTGGAAACAAGCTAGCTAGCTTGGGAGAAAAGCTAGCTTACTGGTTTCTCTTTTTTCCCATTGTTGGCCGGACGTTTCTCTTTGGGAGTTGCTGAAAATTTATTTCAGCCAACCTTTTTTAAATGCTTACTCTCTCTCTCTCATTTAATGCTCTTTCTCTCTCTCATTTCTATTTTGATGAATGCTAACCGTTTTCTTTTGATTATGGACAGGAATCCCTCACAATGGGTTTAATGCTTTCATCATTTCGGGAAAATATTTCAAACGGTTTATTTCTTCCCGTTTTTCTTTTCTTCTATTTACCAATGAATCTAACGGATAGTTTTTTGATTGGTTTAAATAGAGATGTTCAGAAGAAAACCTTGACGAATTTCTTACATATTTTGACACATCAAGAATACAAAAGAGAGAAAAGAAAGAAATCAAAAGAGAGTGCTTATTGCTTACAACTTTCGGATCTTGAGAAGCAAGTCTTTGTGCTGCGAAGTTTCATCCTTCAACACTTGCTCAAAAATCGTCCAAGCCTTTGAAGCAAGATTCAAATCTCAGCTGCGTCGACATTCTACATTTGCTGCTGGTTATTGCTTCTAAAAATTGTAAAGTTCTTATTTGAATATCTGCTCATATTTGGAGCTATCTGTTACTCTTTGATAAATCTTGTATTAGGGTTAGAGATAACCCTAGTTTCTTGATTGGCTTCCTTGTGCCAGTGAAACAAGAGGACTAGCCGGGAAGGCTAGGGGATTGGCTTCCTTGTGCCATTAAAACAAGAGGACTAGCCGGGAAGGCTAGGGGATTTGGCTGCCTTGTGCCGTGAAAACAAGAGGACTAGCCGGGGAAGGCTAGGGGTTGTAATCGTTGTGATACGATTAGTGAAATTCCCAAGGGTTTTTGGGGAGTGGATGTAGGAGCCGAGTTTGGCACCGAACCACTATAAACCCTGCTGTGTTTGTGTTTGATTGATCTGTGTATTTTCTATTTTGTGCACTCCACTACACCGCTGCAATTAACTTTTGATTAAGCACATATCTGCGTTAGTCAATATCATCCATTGAATTAATTTTTAAAATACCCAATTCACCCCCCTCTTGGGCTACTACGTCTGGGCAACAAGTGGTATCAGAGCAGCGTGCTCTTGATTCATATAGCTTTGATAAGCTTGGAGCTAAAGATCAGTAGTAATCCAAATGGGATCTATGTTGACCGAAGGACAGTCAACTAATAGACCACCTTTGTTCAATGGAACAAATTACACTTATTGGAAAGTACGAATGAAAATATTCATTCAAGCACTTGATTATGATTTATGGGGAATCATAATTAATGGACCTCACACACCCACTGTTAAGATTGATAATATTGATATTGCAAAGCCTGAATCTGAATGGGATGAGCAGATAAGAAATTAGCTCAATTAAATGCAAAAGCAATGAATGTTCTTTATTGTTCTCTTGATGCAAATGAGTTTAATCGTATATCTACATGCATGTCTGCTAAAGAGATTTGGAATAGACTTGAAGTTACCCATGAGGGTACTAACCAAGTCAAGGAATCCAAAATTAATATGCTTGTTCATAAGTATGAACTATTTAAAATGGATTCATCTGAAAATATCACTGATATGTTTACTAGATTTACCACATTATTAATGGTTTAAAAAGCTTGGGTAAGTCTTATGCTAACAGTGATCTTGTGAGAAAAATTTTGAGATCTTTGCCTAGATCATGGGAAGCAAAAGTCACAGCTATACAAGAAGCTAAAGACCTCAACAATCTATCACTTGAAGAATTGGTCGGATCTTTGATGACTCATGAACTACAACAACGTCAACACATTGATGAAGACGATTCAAAGAAGAGAAGGACCATGGCATTGAAAGGTAATGTTCAAAATGAGGAAAGTGAAGATGAAACTAGTGAAAGTGAAAAAGATGATGATATGGCTCTCATATCTAGAAAGTTCAAGAAATTTATGAGAAGAAAAAGATTTGGAAAAAGAAAAATATTTACTAAAGGTGATCATAGCAAGGATAAAGAAAAGAGTGAACCTCTTATATGCTATGAATGTAAGAAGCCTGGACATATCAAACCAGAATGTCCACTGTTGAAGAAAGGTTTTAAGAAAGTAAAGAAGAAGGCTATGTTGGCTACATGGAGTGACAGTGAAGCAACAAGTTCGGAAGAAGAAGAAAAGATGAAGTTGCAAATGTATGCTTCATGGCTGATGAAAATGAGGTAAGTCCTAGTTTTCTAGATGACTTTACTTTTGATGAATTGCATGGTGCTTTTTATGAACTTGTAGATGATTTTGCTAAATTAAGTTCAAAGAATAAAGACTTGAGAAATGAAATTAAGGAACTTACTCTTGAAAAAGAAAGAATTTCAAATAACAATGATTCTTTACTAAAGGAAAACCAAGATTTGAAAGATGAAGTAAATAAATTAAAACCTATTATTGATAAATTTACTTTGAGTTCAAAAAAGTTAGAAATGATATTAAATAGTCAAAGGGCTGTTTACAATAGAGCTGGTCTTGGATACAATCCTATTGAAAGACAAAAATTTTTGAAAAATATTTATGTGCATGCTGATGATTCAACTAGAATTACTTGCTTTAAATGTGGTAAATTTGGACACAAAGCATATACTTGTCACACACACAAAGTTAAACAAATATGGGTTCCAAAAGGAACTATTTTAACTAACCCGAAAGGACCCAAGAAAGCTTGGGTACCTAAGAGCAAAACTTAAAATTGTGTATGCAGGTGTGTCTTGCAACCCGAGCAACTAAAAGACAATGGTACTTGGATAGCGGTGTTCAAGACACATGACGGGTGATGAGTCTCAATTCATCACTTAGAGGCAAAAGATGGAGGTGTTGTTACTTTTGGTGATAATGGCCAAGGAAAAATTATTGGCATTGGAAAAATAGGTATCACACCTCATACTTTTATTGACAATGTCTTACTTGTGAAAGGTTTAAAGCATAATTTACTAAGTATCAGTCAATTATGTGATAAAGGATTTAAAGTTACATTTGAATCATCTTTATGCATTGTTAAAAATCCTACTAATGATAATCTGAAATTTGTTGGTCATAGGCATGGTAATATCTACATTGTTGATTTAAATGATTTGAATGATAGAAATGTTGATTGCCTAGTTGCTATGAATAAAAAACTGATAATAGTTGGTTATGGCATCGTAGGTTAGCTCATGCAGCATGGATTTATTATCTAAACTAATCAAAAAGGATTTAGTAAATGGTTTGAAACTTCTTTTGAAAAAGATAAAATCTGTGATGCTTGTCAATTTGGAAAACAAACTCGAATATCTTTTAAATCGAAAAATGTGATTTCAACCACTAGACCTTTAGAACTCTTGCACATGGATTTATTCGGTCCTACAAGAACAACTAGTCTAGGAGGAAAAAGATATGGTTTTGTCATAATTGATGATTTCTCTCGTTTTACATGGGTTTTATTCTTAGCCAGTAAAGATGAAGCATTTCCATCATTTCAAAAATTATTTAAAAGAATTACAAATGAAAAGAATTCTTCTGTTTTATCGATACGAAGTGATCATGGAAAAGAATTTGAAAATCAATATTTTGAAAATTTTTGTAATGAAAATGGAATTGAACATAATTTTTCTGCACCCAGAACACCTCAACAAAATGGAGTAGTAGAAAGGAAAAACAGAACTTTAGAAGAAATGGCTCGTACCATGTTGTGTGAAAGCAATCTCCCAAAATATTTTTGGGCTGAAGCAATTAACACTGCATGTTATGTTTTAAATCGTGCATTAATTAGACCTGTTTTGAAAAAGACTCCTTATGAACTTTGGAAAGGAAGAAAACCTAATATCGGTTATTTTCATGTCTTTGGATGTCGCTGCTTTGTTTTGAATAACGGAAAAACAAATCTTGATAAATTTGATGCTAAATCTGACGAAGGGATTTTTCTTGGTTATTCATTGCATAGTAGAGCTTTTAGAGTTTTTAACAAAAAGACATTGGTAGTTGAAGAATCTATTCATGTGATATTTGATGAAACTAATGATCTTCCCTTAAAAAAGAGAAAAGGTATAGTTGATGCAGATGAAATTGAAGATCAACTCAAAGACATCACTTTGAAGGACAAAGATGTATCAGATACACAAGAGGTAAATGAAGAAAACAATCCTAATCCACCTGAAGCCTCACAAGGTAATGATGACTTAGAAAGAGGATGGAGGTATGTTCACAGTCACCCTAAAGATCAAATTATTGGTGAAATATCTCATGGAATTAGGACAAGATCGACATTTAGAAATACATATAATAACTTAGCATTTGTTTCTAAAATTGAACCTAAATGTTATGATGAAGCTAAGAATGATATTGATTGGTTAAATGCAATGCATGAAGAACTTAATCAATTTGAAAGAAATAATGTTTGGACACTTATTGAAAGACCTAATGATTATCAAATTATTGGAACAAAATGGGTTTTCAGAAATAAGTTAGATGAACATGGTAACATAATAAGAAATAAAGCAAGACTAGTAGCTAAGGGTTATAATCAAGAAGAAGGAATTGATTTTGATGAAACATATGCCCCTGTTGCTAGATTAGAAGCTATCAGATTACTTCTTGCTGTTGCTTGTTTATGAATTTTAAATTATATCAAATGGATGTTAAAAGCGCTTTCTTAAATGGATATATTGCTGAACAAGTATTTGTGGAACAACCACCCGGTTTTGAAAATCACTTGTTTCCAAACCACGTATTTAAATTAAACAAAGCTTTGTATGGTTTGAAGCAAGCTCCCCGGGCTTGGTATGAAAGATTAAGCAAGTTCTTGATTAGTAATAAATTCATTCGAGGAAATGTCGATACAACCTTATTTATTAAAAGACAAAATGATGATATTTTAATTATTCAAATCTATGTAGATGATATCATATTTGGTGCCACTAATGACTCGTTATGCAAAGATTTTGCTGAGCTTATGCAGGGAGAATTCGAGATGAGTATGATGGGAGAACTGAATTATTTTCTCGGACTCCAAATCAAGCAAAGCAATGACGGGATCTTCATAAGCCAATCCAAGTACATCAAGGAGATGATCAAAAAGTTTGGCATGGAGACATCTAAAAGTATCGGTACCCCTATGAGCTCATCTTGTAGAATTGATGCTTGTAATTCTGAAAAATCTGTAGATCTAAAACTTTATAGAGGAATGATAGGATCTTTGTTATACTTAACTGCCAGTAGACCTGATATCTTGTTTAGTGTTTGCATGTGTGCCAGATATCAAGCTAATCCTAAAGAATCACACTTGCTTGCTGTTAAAAGAATATTTAAATATTTAAATGGAACTAAAAACTTAGGACTTTGGTATGACAGACAATCTAGCATTGACTTAATAGGATACACCGATTCAGACTTTGCTGGATGTAAACTAGACAGAAAATCAACTAGTGGAACTTGCCAATTCCTAGGTGTTAACTTAATCTCATGGTTTAGCAAGAAGCAAACTTCAGTAGCATTGTCTACGGCCGAGGCCGAATACATTACAGCTGGAAGTTGCTGTGCTCAAATTTTGTGGATTAAGCAGCAACTAGAGGATTATGGTATCAAACAAAAGGGAATACCAATAAAATGTGACAACACTAGTGCAATTTGTCTAACTAAAAATCCTAT
This sequence comes from Calamus simplicifolius, assembly GCA_900491605.1. Taxonomy (NCBI): domain Eukaryota; kingdom Viridiplantae; phylum Streptophyta; class Magnoliopsida; order Arecales; family Arecaceae; genus Calamus; species Calamus simplicifolius. The sequence continues at coordinate 229,131 of UESW01001885.1, forward strand.
TCAACACTCTAAAACAAAACATATAGAAATCCGACATCATTTTATTAGAGATCATGTTAATGATGGCAACATTGTATTGGAATTTGTAAACACTGAAAAACAACTTGCAGATATATTTACTAAACCTTTAGATGAATCAAAATTTTATGAAATAAGAATGGAACTTGGAATGATTGATCCATCTAATTAATTAAGTAATCATGTTTGTGACACTTGTTTGTGATTGGACATCTTGATTGAAATGTATTGATTATCTAATTCCATCTAAATCAATTAAATCTTTCATGAAAATTCCTTAGAATGACCTCAATGTTTTTGTCTTCTAGTGAGTAAGTTAGCTAGGTAGTTAACTACCCACATTCCTTTTTCATGAAAGCTTGTCCACTTTATTCCATGCCACCTATCCTTTTGACCTTTATCATGGGACTATTCAAGAAAGCTAACTAACCAGGTAACCATCCAGGCACAAGCTAGCTCTTTTGAATCCTCCCTATATAAGGGCCAAATTCTTGACTCACACGTCTCCACCAAGAAAAATTTTCTCATTCCACTCGCCTCATTCCAAAAACGTCTCCTTCTCACTCTATTTTTCATCTAGCTTCTTCCATCTTGTAGAGGAAAAGGATGGCTCCAAAGAAGAAGGGTTCTCACTCAAGAGAAGACACAACGGATCTTCCTCGGAAAAATTCTTCTTCCTCCTCAAGATCTATATTTCCTTCTTTAACCACTCGATCTATTTCCAATGGAAGGTTAGTAGATTTCAGTTTCTTAGAAAAAGAGGGATTTAAAATAGGAAATCTCCTAGCTTCTCAAGGTTGGACTGACCTATTATCTACTAGGAAACCTATTTATCCTACTCTTGTTTATGAATTTTATGAAAATATTAGTTTTGGTGATGGAACTATTTCTTCACTTGTTAAAAATGTTAAAATTAATTTTGATAGTGATGTGCTAGGGTCAGCCCTAGGTATTCCATCCGATGGTGTCTTGACATATTTTCCTAGCGATCGAAACTTTAAAATTGCTTCTATTTTGGGCTTAGAGGATGATAATGCTAATGTAGACAATCTTGATGCTAACATGTTGAATGTTGAGAATAGATTGCTACACAGTATTATTGCAAAGATATTTGCCCCTCGTGCCGGTTCATTTAATGCCATAACTGATAGGGACATAGGACTAATGTTTAACATATTAGAAGGAACTCCTTTAGACTTTCCAGAATTAATGATGGTTATAATGAAAGAAGCTGTAGGTAGATCCAAAGCCGCCTTGCCATACGGGATGTTTCTCACTTACGTATTTGAATTTCACAATGTGAAACTCAAAGGAGAAACTAGTGCATCATTGCGTCACACTGACATTTTTAATGCACACTCCCTACACCGTATGGACTATGCCAAACGTAATGGCATTTGGACCAAGATTAGAACCAGAACTGCTGATAAAACTATCTCTCAACCTACAAACTTAATTCCATCCGATCCTCCTCCACCAGTTTGTTCTCCTCCAAATTTCTTTAATTACGACTTCAATCAACCTAATCAATTTTTAGCTGCTATGAATGAGTCAAACCCGTTTCTTAATGATCATCCGGACATTCCAGAATCTTCCACTCATTATACCAATCAAAATCAAAATTCACCCCTTCCTACTGTTTTGATTAGTCAAGATCAAATCAAACAAATTGTTCATGATCTTTCCATTGCACTTTCAAATAGGAGTACCAGTGATAGTAACTCTTCCGTCAACAATGACCTCTCCTTGGTACCCCATATTTCTTCTGTGTTTGAAACTCTTAATCATATGTCAACTATTGTGAAGCAACTTGTGCATGATGTTAGTGTGCTCAACAGTCGTGTGTTCTTTCACAACGACACTTCAGTGGATTGTATTAAGAAAGACGTTGAGCAATTGAAATCCCAGTTTGAAGATGTTGTAACCAAGGCTGAATGGGTAACACACCAGATGAGGACCAATGACAGCACAACGAAGGATGCCGCGAATGCTCTTGACCACCTGAATGCATCCACCGTGAAGATGAGCAATTTGCTGAAATTCAGATTGGTCTTGCTGCTGCTTCTGCCCCTGGAGCTTCATTCTCTCATTCTCATCTTTGGACGCCGCCTTCTCAACCTAATGACATACCCGGATCATCCACTCGACCTGAAGGCTCTTCCAAGCAACCTAAAGTCATATCTTCTGATGATGAATGATGATTGCATTCTATGTTTAATCTATGTTTGATGTAATGTTTGTAATCCTTATCCTATGAATGCTGAAACAATGGTTTGTAATATGTTTTCTATGTTTGACTGAATTATGAACTATGCTTGAATTAATATATTGCATCTTCTCTTCATAAATTGTGTTGAATTATTGCATATTTGAAAATTCGTCNTAATCCATGTTTAATGTAATGTTTGTAATCCTTATCCTATGAATGCTGAAACAATGATTTGTAATATGTTTTCTATGCTTGACTGAATTATGATTTCTGCTTGATATATTGTAATATGTTTTCTATGAATGACTGAATTATGAACTATGCTTGAATTAATATATTGCATCTTCTCTTCATAAATTGTGTTGAATTATTGCATATTCTGAAAATTTGTCTTTTTGATCAATGACAAAAAGGGGGAGAAGAATAATGTGCATAAATTAAAATTTAGGGGAGAAGAATCACTTCATAATTCAAGGGAGATTAATATATTCAGGGGGAGATTATATTTTGAATGCTGATTATGTATGCTGAATGATTTATGCTTAATAATTTTGTATGTTTTTGTCATCATCAAAAAGGGGGAGATTGTTGAGATTGTTGACCCTTGAATTGATTTTGATGATTACAAAACATTTAATTGACTCTTTAATTGCTTAGAATTATTGCATGAATATGTGAGTTACTTTATTTCTCCTCTTAGCTAGCTTTCCCCACTTGCTAGCTAATTTATTTCCCATTCACAATGTGCCTAGCCGAACCATGCATAAATAGAGTTGTCTTAGAAGCTAGCTTGTTCCTTCCATCAGTTAGCTGTTTTCCTTTGCAAGCTAGCTATCTATTGCTGATTTTTTCCACTGGCCGAACACTTCTTGGAATAAGTTAGCTAGGAAGCTAACTTCCCTTCTTGCTGGCCGGTTTCTCTTCCTTGGAAAGCTAGCTTGTTTCCTCACATTTTTTCCACTTGGCCGAATGCTTTGTTGAAGGAGGTAGCTTGCAAGCTACTTGTTTCATCCATTCCATCTTACGTAGCATGAAAACCACATGGTATAACTAGCTATGTGTTAGCTATCTTTTCATTCAGTTAGCTAACAAGCTAACTAGCTTTTTGCATGATAGAATACTTTTTAAAATAGCTAGCTAGTTAGTTAACTTCTTTCCTCCCTTTCTCAAATCAGCCGCATGAATTCTAAATAGAGTTAGCTCACAAGCTAACTATCTCTTTATCATGGCTTCACTCCCTTTATGGATAGCTAACTTGTGAGTTAGCTGGATGATAAGAATTCCTTTTCATGAAACCATCTCCCGTAGCTTTTATTGAGAAAGCTAGCTTACAAGCTAACCATCTTTTCATGATTCCCTTTGGGAGTTAGCTTATAAGCTAACTATCTTTATTGTTTTCATGGCTTGGGAGTTAGCTATTTTTGTCATGAAAAGGTTTGCCTTTTATCTAGCTAACTTATAAGCTAACTATTTTAAATCTATCTCTTCATGAAGCCGTTGGATTTTTTCTTATATGGCTAGTTAGCTAAAGAGCTAACTAGTTTTTGCCTTAGTTAGCTCCATAGCTAACTACTTTTCCTTTATAGCATGAAACCATGGCTCTATAGCTAACTAGTTTTCTCCTAGTTTCTTCTCAGCCGTGTGAATATTGAATTGAGCTAGCTTGCTAGCTAGCTACTCTATCCCTCCTTGGATTTGGCTGATTTCTTCTTGCCGTGGAGTCCTTGCTAGCTAGTTAGCTAGCTTTGGGAGTTAGCTAGCTTGGTTAGCTAGCTTTAGCATTTGCTCTTCCCTCTTTTCCTCCATGGGCCGCACTTTTCTTGAAGGGAGTTGCTGAAAATTTATTTCAGCCAACCTTGTTTTAAATGCTTACTCTCTCTCTCTCTCATTTAATGCTCTTTCTCTCTCTCATTTCTATTTTGATGAATGCTGACCGTTTTCTTTTGATTATGGACAGGAATCCCTCACTAGCAATTGGTTTAATGCTTTCATCATTTCGGGAAAATATTTCAAACGGTTTTATTTCTTCCCGTTTTTCTTTTCTTCTATTTACCAATGAATCTAACGGATAGTTTATTGATTGGTTTAAATAGAGATGTTCAGAAGAAAACCTTGACGAATCTCTTACATATTTTCTTCACATCAAGAATACAAAAGAGAGAAAAGAAAGAAATCAAAAGAGAGTGCTTATTGCTTACAACTTTCGGATCTTGAGAAGCAAGTCTTTGTGCTGCGAAGTTTCATCCTTCAACACTTGCTCAAAAATCATCCAAGCCTTTGAAGCAAGATTCAAATCTCAGCTGCGTCGACATTCTACATTTGCTGCTGGTTATTGCTTCTAAAAAATTGTAAAGTTCTTATTTGAATATCTGTTCATATTTGGAGCTATCTGTTATTCTTTGATAAATCTTGTATTAGGGTTAGAGATAACCCTAGTCTCTTGATTGGTTTCCTTGTACCATTAAAATAAGAGGACTAGCCGAGAAGGCTAGGGGATTGGCTTTCTTGTGCCAGTAAAATAAGAGGACTAGCCGGGAAGGCTAGGGGATTTGGCTGCCTTGTGCCGTGAAAACAAGAGGACTAGCCGGGGAAGGCTAGGGGTTGTAATCGTTGTGATACGATTAGTGAAATTCCCAAAGGTTTTTGGGGAGTGGATGTAGGAGCCGAGTTTGGCACCGAACCACTATAAACCCTGCTGTTTTGTGTTTGATTGATCTGTGTATTTTCTATTTTGTGCACTCCACTACACCGTGCAAATTAACTTTTGATTAAGCACATATATGCGTTAGTCAATATCATCCATTGAATTAATTTTTAAAATACCCAATTCACCCCCTCTTGGGCTACTACGTCTGGGCAACATTAACCTAATCTAATTAGATTTGATCAAATACTCTTAAAGTCCAGTTGATTTAAACCTTAGGGTCTAACCCTTTATGGACCTAATTTAGCTAACCCAAAGGATTAAATATATTTCATGTTTACATGTCATATATTTCAATCAAGCATCATATGTATTGTTACTACTCATAATTCCTATATTTAGATCATATCTAAAGAGATTATGAATTAACATTTGACATTCAAATTAGACTCTCATAAATATTTGTATGTTTCATAACATAGACATCATGCCATCATATATCATATCTATGTTTTATACTAAACATGCAAATATCATGTTTTATATAACATCAACATGTATCAAATATAAAACATATTTTGAGAGTGTGTGTAATCAGTGTTTTGAAGCCAAAGATCAATTTAAATTATCACGGCAATATGTCACAGAATACCTCGTTGAATGGGTAATTTGGATTTTTAATCAATCTGTGACCGAATAGACCTGAGATTTGTTTTAGCCTTGATTACACAATTAATATGAGCATTAATTTACATGCAATAAATTAGATCAATACGAAATCATCGCTATGATACCATTTGTAGGGAGAAACAATCCCCGATGCATGCATATTTTAAAATATTGATAACAATTATCAATGCGAAATTTTAAGATTACATACTAATCTATCTAACATGCATCAAGATCATATCTTTGCCTTGTATATAGGATCGATTGATCCAAAATATACATATAAATAAAAATATCAAGATTATATCTTGATCCTCAAGATGACTAGTCATACTACTTATCTTGAAGCCTGCCTTAAGATCTAAGGATCAAATCGCTTACCTTAAGAACATTAGGTAAATCCTTATTGCTCTGCAGTCGTTCAATCATCCGGCCTCTAGTATCGTCCATGCGAAGCCCTGAATGATTGGATTTTTGGGAGTGCTAGCTCGCAGAAAAATAGCTTTGCTGATCTTGAATCCTCCCACTTGAATCTTCCTCTAAGATCCACCACGCTTCTGCTTACATCAGAATCATCAGAATTTTTTATTCTAGCCTTTTTAGAATTACAATCCATGATATCGTGTATTGTTGTTCTGTATTTCTGGTGAGGGAATGCCCTCTATTTATAGTCTCAATTTAGCCTTAACATTGAATTCTGACATAAAGAATTCCATCGTTTGGTAAAAGCAAAGAGACGCCGAAGGTGTGGTGCTTGGTTAATTCCGATGCTCGGCAAAAACCAAGGAGACGCGATGTTTGGTTTAATTCTGACGTTCGGTGAAAACCAAAGAGACGTGGCTAAATCCGATGTTCGGTGAAAACCAAAGAGTCGTGGCTAAATCCGACGTTCGGTGAAAATTAATGTTAGGCATTAAATTCTACATGAGAATTTAATCTCTCATGAGATTTTAGCCATCTCATCATATGAGATCCTTATGCGAGAGGTTTGGGTTTAGGTGATGGTTTAATTTGATTTGAATTTATTTGACTAAACCCACATAGATCATGGTCCAAGCCCAAATCAAATTTGGCTAGTTCTGAATCTATTTAAATCCAAATCAAGTCTAATTTCAAATCAATATTTGAAATTGACTAGTCTTTCTAATAGACTTAAACCCAATTGAGATAATTCAATCAATCAAATTGATTAATTAAATCATATACGATTCTCAATCGTTGATCAGCAAACAGATCATCCTAGGAAACTTCTATGCGTGTGACTCTCTAGGTTCGAACCTAAGCCAGTAGCATAGAAAGAACTTTCTATACTAATCGATGTACCCATCTAGCAATGGAACCCGACGCCCGGATAAGTCAAAGAGTTGTTGAGCAAACTCCAAGAACCCTAAGAAACAGTTACCGTATAATTCATCCTCTTGACCATAAATGCTAAGGATGGCTTAAGAGCCTGTCAACTCTAAAAAGCAAATCCATAAAGTGATTTCAATTTTAGTGATAATGTGACTTTCACATGAAGTGCCTTAGCCAAGGTCTTGCTAAATTGAAACACAAGCATTTCTCCTTTTAACGGGATAGGTCAAATTCCATCTGGATCCATAACTGACTACCACAAGTACTTGACTGCACCCAGTAACCTTTCGTAGCTGGATTAGAAATCCAGGTGGTCCGGCACCTAAGTACAATGAGTTGCTTGTAAGCCACTGGTTGTGATCTTCAGGTCTGAAGGATACTTATACCTATATCTTCTCGGATTAACTCTTGACAGTAGAGTATCCGGAAATGAGTCACGTTCGGTGAAATGTACTCCTATACTTTCACCTGTATGTCATACCAGTGTCTCTACACTCCTTGGTTAAGAGGACAACCAACAAATATGATATTCAACGTCCTATAATTGATAGTACTATGATCATGTCATAGTATATCATATGGTCGCGAACCTTTTTGAGGACCTTTAAAGATAAATCGTCCTTTATTGTGAAGGAAGATCCTGAGGGTTTTATTACAATCAGGAGTATTAAGAAGATGCTTTTGTAATGAATAAACTGCCAAATAATTTTTATTAATATATCAATTTATATACAATTTACATTAGCACAATCATCAAATGATTGGCTTTAGGATACAATTCCCAACACATGGAGCGTCGGATGCGATCCTATGTCGAGCCTTCCCCTCCACTTTAAGGGGATTTGCCCAAACCTGGTTCAATGGCCTGAAGCCAGGTTTCATTGATTCTTTTGACGAACTGAGCTATTTGCTCATCAGCCAGTTCGTCAGCAGTCATTGCCAGCGACGGTGATCCAATTCCCTCTCCGAGGTCAAGTAGAGAGAGGGGGAATCGCTGAAGAATTACCTCGGCCTCTTCAACACGGCCCTCTTAGAAGTCGACCATCTCAACCATAAGGTGGCCATGTCTACCCTAGCTGAAGGAGTATTGAAGGAGGGAGACTTCTACTTGGCTCTAGAGGTTAACTACCCGAAGAGCCTTTCGAACATGATGTCCCTGGCAGATAAGTATGCCAGGGTTGAAGAATCAAGAAGATCAGCTCGGGCCGAGCAGCTGAAGAAGGAGGTAAAGGGCTCGAACAAGCAACTGGCCCACCGCCGTGCTAGCCCGCTTTGCCACCATAGAGCTCCTCCACCGTCGCCTCGAGACCGAACTCGGAGTCCGGCCTGAAGGTTCGACCGCTACACTCCCCTCACAGAGCTAAGAGCATAGATCCTGATGGAGATCGAGCTGCAAATTCCTCGGCCTCCTCTTCTCCGAGGCAATGCGACTCGGAGGGACCTGGCCAAGTACTGCCGCTTTTATCAGGATTATGGGCACGATACTGAAGACTGTTGTCCACTTTTGCTTAGTTTAGTTTTAGTGCATATTGTGGGTGTGTGGGTGTATGTGTTTTTCTTTTTCTAAAAATTTGCCAAGGGTGGCGTTGTGGAGATGGGTGGTGTCGGGGTTGTTTATGTTGGGGCAAGGTGGGGTTGAATAGGAGGCTTTGTTACCCAGTTTCCAGTAAGTAGGTCTGCCTGCTTTTTCTCTTCTTTGTTGGATTTTGTGTTTCTCTCAAAACATTGGTCTCTTCCAGATCTTGTGTGCATCTTTCATCTACTGGTTTTGTTGGTTATCCTTCTGGTTTGTCTATTGGGTGATAGTGTTGCTGTTCTGGATGTTGTATATGGCAGCTGGTTGTTTCATTGGCAGACTATTGCATCTCACTGCATTTATTGCTCCTGTTTTTTTGGTTCAGTTTGGCTTTTGCTGCATTTCAGTTTGCATTCCTCCTTTTGTCAGAACGCATGTGTAAAATAGAACTAGTAATATAAACTTGTTATCGGTAATCATTTAGATTATTCATTTGTTCTGACATATTATTTTTTCCTCACTGATTATTTGTCATAATTATGTATATATTGTTTGGTGATGATTTCAGGTTGGAGTAGAAGGTTTGCAGGCATTGAAACCTCGTTCCACAGACCACATATTTCAAAAAGATGCAAAATATACTGATCATGTAAACAAAGATAAAAGGACCATAAGAACAGTTTGTAATAATGAGGGCATAAATATTGACATCTGCTTAGTTATCAACGAGGATGATAGTGACCTGGTGGCTAAGTGGACGGCCGAGAACATTAAATTCTCTGTTAAACAGCCGGTAAGATATTCCAAATCCTGTGGCTTTGTTCTTGTTTGTTTTTAGTATAACCTGGACATCTGGTCATTTCCAATGCATTTTGTCATCCAGATGGAGGCAGTTGCTACGAAGGAGGAATTGGAGCATCTTGCTTTCCTCTGCAGATCTGAAGTTGATTCAATGGGTAGAATTGCTGCAGGAGTTCTGAGTTTGCTTGAGCTTGATAAATCCCTTGGCCAGGCTGCTATGCATCAGCTCAGCAACCTAGGTATTGTTTCCTTGGAAAATGGTTATGCGTTCCTTTTTTCAATGATTTAGTTGGGAAATCGTTGAGTTAGGGCTTCAGAAGGGTGTTAAGATGGTTCCCTATATTGCTGCACAAGGAATGGGATAATGTGTGTTGGTATGAGTTAACAACACAATACATAAGGCAAACAACCCCACTCTGATCAAAACAACACAATACATGAACCTGGCTTCGAAACAACAAGAACAAGATGAGACCATAGGTACCACATACAACCACACTGTAATAGCTTACATAGGATATGCAGAAGCAACATTTGCGTGTGTTGCAGAGGCTGATGAGGACTCTATGGGGATAGGGAACAAATGAGGACATTGCAGCCCTGAGAACCAACTGCTGGCATAGGAAAAACTCAAACCAACCACTCCTAGTGGGTAAGATCCAGCCAAAAAGAACCAGTCATGGGATCAATAATGTGGAGTGAGACTGCTGGACACGGACTTTGTTGACCATGGTATTTGTTCTGCCTTCCGAGTCCCTGATAGCCACCTGCTGCATTTGGATGAGTTTGTTGTTTAGTAGTAGGGTCTGATAGTAACCCACCCATGCCTTGATCCATCGTTGTCCTTGCAGCCATTGGATTGGCTCATGAGAGGTGGGGCTTGCTCCATGGAGGAGATCAGTGAAGCTATTGCTGCCACTAGAGTCAGATAGCCTAGGTTACTGGTGCTGGAACTTGCCTTGTAGGCAATGCCAAAATAGAATGCACCTCATTTGACTGGTGGTGTATCCTAAGTATGTGCAACCGCCTTGCCCTTAAGGTGGGGTGACAGGTTTTAGTGAGGGCCCTCCCTACTGAACATGGGATCAACATCAGGCACTAGATATGGAGATGTTGAACTGGATCCTAGCTTCTGCTGCTTTGCCTTATGTTTCCCTACCACCTTCCTTGATGAGTCTTGGGTGTAGAGCTCACTGTCTCAATGCTGCACTCTTGGCATGTTGTTAGGATTCCCTAATTTTGGAAATTTCTTTAATATGGAGTATTTCCTTGATGGCATGTTATTAGGATTCCCTAATCTTGGCATGTTCATTAGTGCCCAGCTGCGAGACCATAGGGTCTACGGTCTGGGCGCTAAAGCTTCTAGATATTTTTTCGGTTCCACTTCACACTATTCTGGTGATATTCCTCCTGATGTTTAGACGATATTCGAAGATCTATTACGGAGGAGGTTCGGCAGGAGGTTCGACAGGCATGAGAAAGCAGATGCGTCAGATATAAGATTTGGTTTGCCAAATGTCGCAGGGTTCATTCCAGCCTCCACAGCCTTTCTATGATCGTGACAGTACGGATTCTTGATGTATTTTTTTTTATGTTTTGTGTATCCAAACTTGTCATTATTAATAAATTGAAATTTTATGCATTATCAAAAATTTTGTAATGAATGTTAGCGATATTGTTTCAATTGAATAAATTTAAATTGCATTAAGAGTTTTAAATAATGTTTATTTTTTAACAAAAAAAATTTCGTTATAATTTTTTTTAAAAATGAATTCATAAATTTGTGACGCATATTGCATCGCTAAATTGAATAATAATTTAATTTTTTTTTAATTTTTTCTGGTAGCAATTTATTTTAAAAAAATAAATTAAAATTTTGCGACGCATTTGCGACGCAATAATATGGGTCGCAATTGATGCGTCATAATTTAGCGACGCAATTTGCGTCGCAAATGCATTGCAAAATTTTATTTTTATTTTTTAAAAAAATTGCAACAAGAAATTTTTTTCTAATTTCAATTTTTTTAAAAAAGAAATCTATAAATTTGCATCGCAAATGCATCGTAAAATTTTAATTTTATTTTTTTTTAAATTGCAACCAAAAAAATTTTCTCGTTGCAATTTTTTTTAAAAAATAAAATTAAAATGTTGCGATGCAAATTGCGTCACTAAATTGCGACGCATCAGTATTCGTTGCAATATTGCGACGCATATTATTGCATCACTAATTGCAACTCAATATTAATCGTCGCAAATGAGTCGCTAAATTGCAATGCAATTTGGGTTGCAGAATTGCGCGCATTGCGTTGCAATATGCGTCGTAATATTGCGACTCAATATTAATCGTCGCAAATGAGTCGCTAAATTGTGATGCAATTTGAGTCGTAGAATTGCGACGCATTGCGTCGCTAAATTGTGATGCAAAAAATAATCGCAAATGCGTCGCTAAATTGCAACGATGAAATTTTCGTCGCAAAATAGTGATGCATTTAGTTATGTTACTAGGAGTTGCTATTTAGCGACAAAACTGTGACGGATAGCAGTTTGCGATGAAAGTTACAGCGATGACCAAAATGCATCGCAAATGCGTTGCTAAATCGATTTAGCGACGCATTAGCGACACATTTTGGTGTCGCTAAAATGAAATTTTCTTGTAATGTGATCTCATTGCTATTCATCGATGACTAAACTCCAACAATTGGTATCAGAGCCTGATTTAGGAAGGAGTAATTTAGAGATCTTCAAGGAATTGAAATAATTTCAACAAAGCCTCCTTAAGGTAACTCTTAATTTTTTAAAATTTATTTTTGTGCTATTTTTAAGATCTGGCCATAGGTAGTAGCATAAAATAGATTTTAAAAAGTTTGATGGAAAGAAAAGTTTCTCCATGTGAAAAGTTCGGGTAGAAGACCTTTTTGTATAGCAGGGATTAGATCTGGCTTTGGAAGAAAGGCCAGATGGGATGACAAATAAGTAGTGGATGTCGTTGGAGAAGAAAGCATGTTCAGCGATTAGAGGATGTCTGGTAGATTTAGTTCTTTATTCAGTACTGGAGGAGAAGACCCCGAAGGGACTCTGGTCGAAGTTGCAAGTCCTCTATATAGGAAAGAATATATGCAACAAGTTGATGTTGAAGAAGCATCTTTACAGTCTTCGAATGTCAGAAGATGGAGATGTGCTGGGCCATATCCAGGTGTTCGACTAGTTGAGCAATGAATTGCTGAATGTCGGGATCAAGATGGAGGAGAAAGATAAGGCACTTTTGTTTTTGTTTTCATTGCCCACATCACATGACTCATTGGTCACGACGCTGCTCTATGGGAAAGAGACATTGTTCTTTGAAGATATTGGCTTGGTACTTTGAACGAATGAGTAGAGAAAGAGGATGACCAAGGAAGCTATTCCCTAGAAGGGTCTATTAATTGGGAAAGGGTCAGGCAGAAGTAGGGACAAGAGCAAGCCTTGGGGATGGTTAAAATCTAGGAAGGTTAAGTGCTACAAGTGTGGTGAGATAGGACATTTTAAAAGGGACTATCCTAAGTAAAAAAGGGAGAAAAGGAAGGATCTGAATTTGTGAGTATAGTTATAGGCCAGGAGGTGGAGGATGATCTCTTGGTGGTTCAGATGGTCATAGGCAAAGTACAGAGATATGGACCTTAGATTCAGCTTGTTCTCATTATTACACTTTCAACCGATCATGGTTCGGTACTTACACAGAGGTTGATGAGGGGTGTGTAACTCTTGAAGATGATCACCCTTGCAAGGTGGCAGGGATTGGCACAGTGAGGGTGAGGATATTTGATGGCATGATGCGCACTCTTATCAGCGTAAAGCATGTCCCAGAACTCAAGAAGAATCTAGTGTTACTGGGGTACCTGGAGCAGACTGGATATAGCTTTAACAGTCATGCCAGGAGTGGAGTTTTGAATATCTCCAATGGAGCTATGGTAGTGATGATAGGGAGAAGGCTTGAGAACAACCTATACAGGTTGAAGGACTCTATGGTAACCAAAAAATCTGAGGCAATAGCTATAGAATAAGATCCTCGGGATGTGTACAGGATGTGGTATTACCGTCTAGACCATATAAGAGACATGGGGATAAAAGAACTGAGCAAGAAAGGGCTACTTTCAGATCTGAGTGGTGGAGTCATGGAGATCTGTGAGCCACATCAGATGGGGAAGCAGAAGATAGTGCAATTCTTGGTTAGCACAGCTAGGCGTGCAGAACCCCTTGAGCTAGTACTATAGATGTCTGAGGATCAGCCTCGATTTCTGCAAGGAATAAGGCTAGATACTTCTTGATCCTGATAGATGATTTCTTAAGAAAAAAGTGGATCTACTTCATGAAGAAAAAAACAGAGTTCTTCACCAAGTTCAGGATCTGGAAGGCTGAGGTAGAGAAGGAATAGGATAGGAGTGTGAAGTGTCCGAGGTCAGACAATGGCGGAGAATACACCAGCAGAGAGTTCCGAAGATTTTGTGAGGAGTGAGACATCAAAAGACACTTCTCAATCAAATGGAAGATGGAAGCTATGCAATATCAAGCTGTTTGTACTCTTCCAACATGGCCATTGCCCTCGCCAGAGTTGCCTGCAACTTTGCCCACAGCGATGCCAAGCTCGGAAGTACTCTTAAGTGATAATTGTATTGTGGTGATTGTTTTTTTTTTTTTCTCATGAAATTTTGATTGTTCTTGAAATTTGTAGTGTTTCAACAAGAATTCATAGTTAAATGGAACGTGAAAAATGATTTTGGATTTAGTATACCTGCCACACCGAGAGAAATCATCATCATTGGGAGTTGATTTGGAAATTTTCACTCGCATTTTGCTTAAAAATTGAGAATAAAATTATAGCTAGGTCACACAATATAAACATGAATTTTGATACAACCTTAAATATGAATTGCATCATCTTTGACGGTAGACCAAATGAATGCCTGTAATTTATTTCCTATATTTTTTAATAAATAAAATGATTCTATAAGTAACGTCTAACCCATCTGATTAAATATTCTTGGGAGAGAGAATGACATGATTAAGCGATATGCTTATTGAAATGTGCTCTATATGATCTCTACGTTATTAGCAGGTTTGGCAAATACTTGAATATTGAGTAACGCTGTTATTTTAGTTGTCATTAAGTTGGTAGCTGTTCCATCTTGGGGACCATAGATTCAAATTAGCATCCTACTTTTTGTAATGCAAGAGATAGTTTTCGAGTTTATTCTTGGATGATGCTTGCATAATTCAGAGTGAATTAATATATGGATGGAAGATTCTTTCTCACCCAATCATCTAATAATAGAACTCTAAATTTTATTGACTGAATATATATATATATATATATATATATATATATATATATATGCCCACAATATGATTTAATATATAAATATTTTGGAAGTAATTTTGATATGACGTGTTCTTGAATTACTATGGTGCACGTTGAGTAGCATATATCAAATTTTGATCGGTTTGACGCTCCCCTGCTCGCTCCCTCTCCCCAACCCGTGTCTCATATCCTCTATAAACTGGACGTTACATGCACGCTCCCTCCTCACGTACTCGATCCCTTCCCCTTGGCCCCACCGTTCATCCCCTTTTCTTCTTCCTCCAAACCCTTCATTAGTGCCGCATGCCACGCCTATAAACCCTATGAATCCTAGGTTCTTGGGCCCGACTTTCTACTGCTCACTTCAGCCTTTTCCGTGAAGAAGTTTCCATGGTATTCATAACTCTCTTTCTTCACCATCGATCGTCGTTTCCTGATGACGAGGAGATGGAGGTGAGGAGGCTCACTGCTAACACCTACCAAGGCATATTGCCTCCTCGTGGAGTTAGAAGTTTCGAACAGGGTCCTCAGAAACCACTAAGCCATCACCGATTGATTCCCGAGGGTGGCCTTCACGGACGAAAGCATGCAACCGATAAATAATAACCTCTTAAATTAATACGTCGCTCCAATCGTCAACGACCTAGCTCACCAATGGAAGTAGCTGAAATATTTCAGTTAAGAGAACCTCCCATTCTGCTTGTCAAATCAGACATGCTGGTTAACAGTTCATATCATTTCGTTTAGAATGTAATATATATAAGAAGCAAAACATTGCTTTAGATTAATGCGCAATAATATAAACGAAACAAAGTTGTTGCCCTTTTTTTTCTGACTTGTTTTTTGACTTTCTCTTTTCCTTGGACAAATGGGAGGATCCTCTGCTAACTAGAGTCTAGAACCTAGTGTCTGGCATGCAATCGTACTTCAACAGACACGCAGAGACGAAGAAGATGGATAAACTGGGGTTATGTTTGTTGGAATATTAAACTTGTTTTAATGCACTCTTAAAAGACTAAAGGCTTCATGGGAGAAAGGAAGAGTCACTCTTGAAAATACCAAAGGCTTCATGAAAGAAAGAAAAAGTCACTCTTGAAAAGATCAAAGGCTTCATGGGAGAAAGAAGAGTCACTCTTGAAAAGACCAAAGGCTTCATGGGAGAAAGAAAGAGTCATTTTAAAAAGATAAGATGGTTCAGAAATTTAAAATTGACTCTTAGTATTTTGTAATTGACTCTTAATTTTCTGCAAATGTCTTTTAGTTTTTCTATGCATGTATTAAATAGTGGTATATGAAAGGACATCTAGATGTTTATAAATATGGGAGGTATTTGCCCATGAAATGTAGAAGTAGAAGAAGAAGATGATGATGAAAATAGAGAGAGACCCAAAAGATGTATTCCCTCTAACATCTCCATAATAAGAGTGTTATTTTTCTTATTGAAAGTATTCTCCACTTCCATCAATCTGTATCAAAGCTCCTTGTGTGCCCACCTTGTTTCCAACAAGTGGTATCAGAGCCTTTTTTTTGAGAGGACCAATCTTGAGGGAGATGGCCAACGATGGTGTGCATATTCAAGTTCCCAAGCTTACTAAGGAGAACTATGGGAATTGGTGTATCCAAATGAAGTCCTTATTTGGCTCACAAGATCTATGGAAATTGTTCAAGATGGCTACACCGAGCCTACAGCAGAGCAAGAAAGAGGGTACAATCAAGCACAAAAAGATACTTTAAGGGGCTTAAGGAGAAGAGACAAAAAAGCTTTGTTCCAATTATATCAAGCTTTAGATGAGGTGACATTTGAGAGAATTGCTGAAGCAACCTCTGCAAATCAAGCTTGGGATACTCTTTCTACTATCTTTAAAGGAGAAGAAAAGGTGAAGCGAATCCGGCTTCAACAATTGCGGGAGAATTTGAAGTCACCACCATGAAGGAAACGAAAAATATTTGACTACTTCTCTCGGATATTGGTTATTGTAAACCAATTGAAAAGAAATGGAGAGAAGGTAGAAGATGTTCGAGTGGTGGAGAAGATACTTCGGTCTTTGACACCGAGGTTTGAGCATATTGTTGTCGCCATTGAAGAAGCTAATGATGTTGATACACTCTCCATCAATGCGTTGATGGGCAAACTTCAAATTCATGAACAAAAGATACAAAAGAAAAATGAAGCACATAATACGAAGCAAATACTTCAATCCAAGGTGGAGGCAAAAGACCAAAAAGAGAAAGATCAAGGGCTTCAATTGGCCTATAGTAACAAAAGAGATGACGACAACAACTATCGTGGTGGCCGTGGTGGCAGAAGCAACTACCGTGGTCGTGGTCGAAGCCATGGCCGTGGTCAAAGAAGCTATAATGATGGAGGAGGCCAAAGCTCAAATTTCAACAATGAAAGAGGTGGCAGAAGAGGTGGACGTGGATGAGGTAGAAGATCAATTGGAGGTCGTAACCAATCAAGATCCAATGTTCAATGCTATAATTGTCAAAAATATGGACACTATAGCTATGAGTGTTGGAACAATAAGCAAAGCAACAACATTGAATCCAACAACCAAGAAGGAGAACCGACACTTCTTTTGTCATGCCAAGAAGATGGAGACTTGAAGAATATATGGTTTCTTGACTCAGGAGCCTCAAACCATATGTGTGGAAGAAAAGAGCTATTTGTGGAATTGCAAGAAGGGGAGTTTTGTGATGTGAAGTTTGGGGATCTCTCCAAAGCTCCTATCAAAGGAAGAGGTAAAATCATGATTTGGCAAAAGAATGGTAAACCTGATTTCATTTCCAATGTTTATTATGTGCCAAGTTTGAAGAGTAATATTCTAAGTATTGGCCAACTGTTAGAGAAGGGTTATGCAATTCATATGGAAGGACTATCTCTAACTCTAAAAGATTGGAATGGAAAGCTGATTACTCGTGTCCAGATGGCGAAGAACAGGATGTTTCCTCTTATCTTAAAGACGGAAGCACAAAATTGCTTGCAAGTGGATATCAAGGACCCTTCCTGGCTTTGGCATCTCAGGTTTGGACATTTAAATTTTGGAAGTTTGAAATTACTATCTAATAAGGGAATGGTGAAAGGACTTCCACACATAAATTATCCAAATGAAGTTTGTGAGAAGTGCACACTAGCTAAGCATGCAAAAGCTCCCTTCAAAAGTAGAAAATCTTGGAAAGCAACAAGACCATTACAACTAGTGCATACTGATATATGTGGACCTCTTCCAGAATCTTGTGGTGGTAACAAATATTTTATAACATTTGTTGATGACTTTAGTAGAAAGTTGTGGGTTTATTTTCTTAAAGAAAAGTCGGCTGCACTCTTTATGTTTAAATATTTCAAATCTTTAGTTGAAAAAGAAAGTAACAATAAAGTGCAGATTTTGAGATCCGATAGAGGCGAGAATATATGTCAAATGCTTTTAGAAGCTATTGTGATGAAGAAGAGTTCGACATCAATTCACCGCTCCGTACTCTCCACAACAAAATGGAGTGGCCGAGAGAAGAACCGAACCATTCTTGACATGACTAGAAGCATGTTGAAAGAGAAGAACCTTTCAAGCATTTTTGGGCTGAAGGGGTGGCATGTGCAGCATATCTTATCAACCGAAGCCCAACAAAAGCCATCAAAGGTATGACACCAGAAGAAGCTTGGAGTGGCTACAAACCAGGAGTAAGCCATATGAAGATTTTTGGGTGTATTGCCTATGCCCAAGTACCACAAGAGAAGAGGAAGAAGCTTGATGATCGAAGCCAAAAATGCATCTTCATAGGATATAGTGAGCAATCCAAAGCCTACAAATTGTATAATCCAATGACAAATAAGGTCATCATCAGTCGGGATGTGATTTTCAATGAAGATGGAGTATGGGATTGGAATGGCAAAGATTCTCATATCAAATATATAACACCTTATAATGAAGCTGAGGAGAATACAAATGAGGAAGCTACTCAACCAATCTTGTCACCAGCAAGATCATCTTCATCACCACAAGTTACACCGACTTCCTCAAGAAGTTCTATAAGCCCTGAAGAGTCAACAAGAAAGTTTAGAAGTATTAGTGATCTTTATGATGAAACAGAAGAAGTTGAACAAGTTGATTTATATTGTTTATTTGCTGATATTGAACCTCTAACATTTGATGAAGCTATGTAGAAAGTTGAATGGAGAAAGGCAATGAAGGAGGAGATTCTTGCCATAGAAAAGAATAATACTTGGAAGTTGACTTCACTTCCAAAAGGACAAAAGGCGATAGGCGTCAAATGGGTGTATAAAGTGAAGCGCACTGCTAATGGAGAGGTAGAAAAATACAAAGCTCGTTTGGTTGCCAAAGGCTACAAGCAAAAGAAAGGGCTCGATTATGACGAAGTTTTCGCGCCTGTAGCCCTTTTTGATTCAATAAAGCTCATTTTCTCACTTGCATCTCATCACAAGTGGAAAAGATATCAAATGGATGTAAAGTCGACATTTCTCAATGGCTACCTTGAATAAGAAGTCTATATTGAGCAACTTGAGGGCTATATCCATAAAGGCATGGAAGATAAAGTGTACAAGTTACACAAAGTTTTGTATAATTAAAGCAAGCACCGAGAGCTTGGAATGCTCGAATTGATCACTATCTTCAAGATTGTGGTTTCAACAAATGCTCCTATGAACATGCTATTTATGTAAAGAAAAAAGGAGATAACATTTTAATTATATGTCTATATGTGGATGACTTACTTGTGACAGGTAATTGCATGAAAATGATATATGGGTTCAAAGCAACCATGAGCAAGGAGTTCGAAATGACGGGAGGAGACTTGATGTCTTATTTTCGTGGCATTGAAGTAAGGCAAAGTGAAGATGGCATCTTCATTTCTCAAGAAAGTTATGCTAGAAACATTCTACAAAAATTCAATATGGAGTGCTGCAAAGAAGTAAACACCCCAGTTGCTTATGGAGCCAAGCTTAGTAAAGAAGGAGAAGGAAAGGAGGTGAACTCATCTCTCTTAAAAAGCCTTGTTGGAAGTCTTCGTTATCTTACTATAAGCCAACCTGATATTGTCTATGGAGTTGGTTTGATTAGTAGATATATGGAACATCCAAAGGAGTCACACTGGATGGCAGCAAAAAGGATTCTAAGATACCTCAAAGGAACTCTTGATCATGGTATGCTTTATACTCATTCCAATGATGCAAGTTTAATTGGTTTTTCTGATAGTGATTGGGGAGGAGATCTTGATGAACGGAAAAGCACTTCTGGTTATATCTTTTATTTTGGTGCTAATGCTTTTTCTTGGAGCTCAAAGAAACAATCCATTGTTGCATTATCTACATGTGAAGCAGAGTATGTTGCAGCAGCATCATGTGCTTGTGAGGCCATATAGTTGCGCAACTTATTGAAAGAATTGAGTCATTCACAAAAGGAGCATGTGAAGATATATGTTGATAATAAGTCTGCTATTGAACTAGCTAAGAATCCAGTTCAACATGGAAGAAGCAAACACATTGACACAAGATTTCATTTTCTTCGTGATCAAGTTAAGAAAGGTATTGTGAAGGTTGTGTACTGTAAATCAAATGAGCAAATTACTGATATATTTACAAAATCACTCAAAAGTGAAGATTTTCAAAGCTAAGAAAGATGCTTGGAGTCATGGCACCAAGAAAAAACAAGTTTACGCGAGGAAATGTTGGAATATTAAACTTGTTTTAATGCACTCTTAAAAGACTAAAGGCTTCATAGGAGAAAGGAAGAGTCACTCTTGAAAAGACCAAAGGCTTCATGGGAGAAAGGAAGAGTTACTCTTGAAAAGACCAAAGGCTTCATGGGAGAAAGGAAGAGTCATTTTAAAAAGATAAGATGGTTCAAAAATTTAAAATTGACTCTTAGTATTTTGTAATTGACTCTTAATTTTCTGCAAATGTCTTTTAGTTTTTCTATGCATGTATGAAATAGTGGTATATGAAAGGACATCTAGATGTTTATAAATATGGGAGGTGTTTGCCCATGAAATGTAGAAGTAGAAGAAGAAGATGATGATGATGAAAATAGAGAGAGACCCAAAATATGTATTCTCTCTAACATCTCCATAATAAGATAGTGTTATTTTTCTTATTGAAAGTATTCTCCACTTCCATCAATCTGGTATCAAAGCTCCTTGTGTGCCCACCTTGTTTCCAACAATGCTGCCTTGAACAATGAGGGAGATGAGGAAAGTTATAACTTAGTGTAAACAATGCCCCTAACATCATGCCCCTCACATCACATCCATCGGATGACAAAATAATACCTCAAGCACTTTACAAAGCAAAGTTCAAAAAGTCTTTCAATTTTAAGAACTCATCATCGATCCAACTTCTGATCTCCACATCAACGATGAAACTTTATTGAACATGACAAAAATCCTCTTCATCTTATCTTGAAACCTATTGAAACCTCTTTTGTGCTGGCATACAAGTGTGCCATAGTATAAAATAGAAATGGAGGCTGATGGATAAATTTGTTAGAAAACGTAGTGGGCACACAAGTGGCTTTGATACCACTTGATGGATAATAATATGGTAGTGCACATCGATAATACTCAAGATAATAATGCTTGCAGTGGGAGAGATATCATTTCATAATATCATTTCTCTATTAGCCTCAATACATATTGTCCTATTTATAGAAATAAGGTGACTTTTGATTTTCCCATAAATAATACATAATCACTTTGACTCTTAGACTTCCTAACTGACTCTTCATTTTTTTAGATTTAAGTCTGAAAACATACAAACTCTTTTCCTAACTGACTCTTTATTTTTCTAGATAACTTCCATATTTAATTACAAATTAACTCCAACATCTCCCTCTTAATTTGTAATTTTTCATAATATCTTCAAACATAACTGATTTGAACTGCAAAGAAAATCTCTTATGGAAATGCTCTTCATAGGCTTCATGCACATCTTTAATTTTCTTATATGGCGCAACCATAACTATTACCTTTTCATCCTCCATTTTGCACAACTCGTATCTTCAACCACTAAAGACAACTATTGTCTTCTTTTCCTTTTTACAAAGTCTCTTTATCTTAGACTTGTACACTTCTCAATGGATTCCTATCGATCCGGAGACTCAACACCTTGATGGAGGATATATTTCACGAAGCAACTCCTTTACGAGCACCTTCTACACTCGAAGCTTTCTCTAGCTTCTGGAACTACTCCTTGACACTCTGGCTTTCTGACTTTGTAATCCTCGGGATCCACCAGCAACAAACAAGAAGATTTGGATAAGATCTTTGGGGGAGTTAGTTATGGATAAGTTGGCCTTTATCCAAAATTACCGATGGAGCTTTTTGGATGAAGTTTTCAGGCGTCAAACCAGCTGCAATTAGGAGTCCTTCATTAGCCTATCCAATGCCCATCAAGGGATAAGATTTACAAGAGTTTGGGTGGTGCATTAAAGGAGGCGGTGCATGAGGATAAGATAAGAACGGGTGAAGCTTTGGATAAGGCAATGGCTGCACTATAAATAAGAGGGCAGAGGTCTTCGGGAAGAGCATTGAACGGAGAGGAATCAAGAAGAATCCAATCCAATCAGCCATCAAATTGAAGGCATCTTCTATTCTCCACCTTGGGCGAGAAGGAGGAGAAGAGAAGAGACGATCGGAGCGGAGCCGTTGAGGAGCTTCCTACGGGTGATCATCTACGGGTTACGGTGAGTGATCTTGTAACCTGAGGCAAGGTGAGGGAGAGATCGGTGTGAGATTTCTTGCAGTGCTATGGCACAGATTCATCTTGTCTTCTTCTTGGGATTGTTATTAATCAAAGAGGTTGGGGTATAGTTTACTCTGTACATCTTGTGTTGGGCTGCCTTGATTTGGGCCTTGTTGGGCCGATCTGTGAGCCATTTTTAAGCCACTTTTTGGGCCCTGTAGTGGGCCGAGAATGGCAAAGTAAATATATGGCCTGAATCATGATTGAATCTAGTTTCTTGGGATATTTTTAAATCCCCATTTGGACAAATATATTAAGAGATATTCGAGCCCAAAGTCGGGCCCGTGAAGTGGTCTGAGTAGAGTTTCAAGAATCATTTTATTATTCAGATTTTAAAAATTTAATAATGTAAAATGATACTATAGGTACCCAGGTGTCCAAATAGCAGGGTTATCAATTGGAATTTGCATACTGAGGTAAGTAAGCCAAGTAGTATAATTTTATAAATTATTTAATTTATGAATTGTTAACTTACAGTTAAATGTAATTATGTTAATCTTGCAAAATTATGTTGTACTATCGAGATGATAATATGGAATTATGATAATGACAGTAAAAAATTATATGTCGCCGTGGTTCTCATATGACAGATTATGATATGACAGATTATGATATGGCATAATACTGGTACCAGGACCCTTCCTCTTAGAGGATATTTAAGAGTGATATACAAGATGAGTGCCGTAGGGCCGTGGGACACATAAAGGAAAATAATGACAGTATAAACAGTGTTTTGTTTACATCATAGATTCTAGTATTTATTATTTAATTAAGCTTCCAAATTATTTTGATCTCATGACATGAATATGCTGATAGTATAATAAATGTAATTTGAAATTGTATTAGGCTTACTTATTGAGTGTGAGCTCATAGAATTATCTCAATGTTTTCAGAGCCTCAGGAATGACAAAGGATATTTGGGATAGACAGCTTTTATTAAATAAATTTAATTCCATTATATTGATATAGTTCAGTGTTGCTTGTGTGTAGGGCTGGTAGCCCAAGACTGATAATTATGGTTTGTAATAAATCATGAATTTGGATTTTTATTTTATATTGATTTATGTGATGAAGATCGAGATGCCTTGCATGTCTGGCATGCGGCGGGTTGTCACCCTAGCTTAAATTTTGGAACTAGGGCGTGACAGCTTTAGTGGTATCAGAGCCAGGTTATGACATTAGGCATACATGATGATACTTTAGGCAAAATACTAGGATGACATTGAGACAATTATAAATTTAGATATTATGAAAGCCTGACATTTAAAGTTTACCATGATATTGATTACAACTAATTTATTAGGAGATAGGAATGGCATGTCGCACTAGAAGTCAACAAAATGATGAGGGTTTCCAAGTTGGTAATGCTGGCCAACCGGGAGGTTTGGAAGCCACCGGAGGTGCTGCCCCTGCCAATTCAATTGGGACTGATCAGCAGCGACTCCAGACCGAGATGCTTCAGGTTCTCTCGGTTATGCGCAGTCGATGCGGGACATGCAACATCAGATTCTACAGGCTTTGTCCACTCAGTCTGCCCCTCCTGTCCCACAGACTCAGCCTGACTCTACTGCTCCACAGACCCAGCCTGCTCCATCTTAATCCTGGATAGGGGTTGGCCGCAGCTTTGCAGATTTCAAGAAGTTTGCCCCTGCCCTTTCTCTGGATCCACCAACCCTGTTGATGCTGAGCGGTGGATGCGAGATATGGAGAAGGCTTTTACAGCTCATGGTAGTCAGGAGATGGAGCGGATCAGATTTGCCACCTACCTTCTCCAGGGAGAAGCTTATGATTGGTGGTTAGTTGAGGAGCAGCGTCGGGATGGACAGATTATTTCTTGGGGAGAGTTTAGAGAGATATTCTTTGACAAATACTTCCCCAGGAGTGTACAGAGACAGATGGAATCAGAGTTTATCAAATTGGAGCAAAAGGATCTTTCTGTGGCCCAGTATGAAGCTGAATTCACCAGGTTGGCTTGTTTTGCTCCAAATATTATGACCAATGAAATGGCCAAGGTCACTAGATTCACTGAGGGACTGAGACCCCGACTGAGGCAAGCAGTCAATGCATTTGAGCTTCTCACTTACAGTGTGGTGGTGAATAAGGCCTTGGTGATTGAGAGGGATATGAATGATGTTCAAAAGGATTGGGAGCAGCGGAAGAAGAGAAAAGGGCTTACTTCTGGCCAATCCTCTGCTCAGGCAAGAAGAAGGGTGCACAACAGGCCCTAGTCGAACCACAGAATAAGGAGACTCGTTGCATTCATTGTGGTAACTCCCACCCTGGAAAGCCTTGCCGCAGATTGACTGGTGCCTGCTTTGTCTGTGGAAAAACTGATCACAAGATTGCCACCTGTCCCTTTCGGAAGGATCAGCAGCCTTCTTCAAGTCAAGGGATGAGCCAGCAACAGCAGCAGCAGCCATCGAGGACCCAGGGACGGGTCTTCAACCTCACTCAGCAGGACGCTGCCACCTCTAATTCTGTGGTGACAGGTATACCCTTTAATGTTATATCTAGTATTACATTCTTATCTAGTGCAATGCATTGATAGTTAATTAAAAGTTAGGTTCAATCCTTAATGTTAAAACAAATTATACTTATGTCCAGGAATGATTAAAGTAGGTACTGCTTATGCTCAAACTTTAATTGACCCGGGTGCCATGCATTCTTTCATATCTGACATCTATCTTGACAAGAATGCATCATTGACACCTATTCCTCTGGAGCAAGAGTTGCATATTGCACTTCCAAATGAGATGTTATGAAAGTTGACACAGTATGCAAATTTTGCCCAATTGTCTTGGAGAATAGGAGGTTGAATGTTGACCTCATTGTCCTTCCACTGAAGTTTTTTGATGTTATCCTTGGAATGGATTGGTTGGCCTCCTATAATGCTTCAGTAGACTGCTTCAGGAAGATTGTCAACTTCAAAACTCCAAGTCAGTCTGAATTCAGTTTTATTGGTGGTCAGAAACACCTAGCCTCAGTGTTCATATCAGCAATGCAGGCTGGAAAGTATCTGATGAGTGGTGGTCAAGGATTTCTTGCTGTAGTCAAGGACCTTCAGCAGGAAGAGACCAAGTTATAGGATATTCCTATAGCTCAAGAATTTCCTGACGTCTTTCCGGATGAATTGTCTGATTTACCCTCAGATTGGAAGTCGAGTTCTCCATTGATCTAGTTCCTGGATTGGACCTATATCCAAGGCCCCTTATTGCATGGCCCTGGCTGAGTTAAAGGAACTGAAGGATCAATTGCAGGAGCTCCTAGGTTGGGGATTTATTACCCAGTGTTTCTCCTTGGGGTGCTCTAGTTCTATTTGTCAAGAAGAAGGATGGCAGTCTTCGACTTTGCATTGATTACCAGAAATCAATAAGGTAACAGTGCAGAATAAGTACCCTCTACCAAGGATTGACAACTTGTTTGATCAACTCCAAGGAGCCCGGATATTCTCAAAGATTGATCTCTGGTCAGGGTACCATCAACTCAAAATCAAGGAGGGGGATGTGCCAAAGACAACATTCAGAACCAGATATGGCCACTATGAGTTCTTGGTGATGCCGTTTGGGTTAACTAATGCCCCAGCAGCATTCATGGACTTAATGAACAGAATTTTTAAGCCATATCTGGATCAGTTTGTGGTAGTTTTCATTGATAATATTCTGATATATTCTAAGAGCCATAAGGAGCATGAGGACCACCTAAGGATTGTGTTGCAGATTCTTCGAGAGAAGAAGCTTTATGCCAAGCTGTAGAAGTGTGAGTTTTAGTTGGACCAAGTATCTTTCTTGAGTCATATAATTTCTAAAGATGGTGTATCAGTGGATCTGAAAAAGATTGAAGCTATCATTAGCTGGAGCCGACCTTCCAATGTGGTAGAAGTCAGAAGCTTCTTGGGGTTAGCCGGGTATTACCATAAATTTATGGAGAATTTCTCTCGCATTACTCTACCCCTAACTCGCTTAACCCAAAAGCAAGTGAAGTTTGACTGGACAATAGAGTATGAGAAAAGTTTCCAGGAGTTAAAGCAGCACTTGGTATCAGCTTCCATTCTTGTTCTTCTGACCGGATCTGAAGGTTTTACTATATACACTGATGCCTCTCGAAAGGAGTAGGATGTGTTTTGATACAGAATGAAAGGGTGATAGCTTATGCCTCCAGACAACTGAAACCTTATGAGCAGAATTATCCTACTCATGATCTGGAATTGGCTGCTGTAGTTTTTGCTCTGAAGATTTGGCGGCATTATCTATATGGAGTATCATGTGATGTGTATACAGATCATAAGAGTCTAAAATACATCTTCACACAGAAGGAGCTGAATTTAAGGCATAGGGGTGGTTGAAACTATTGAAGGATTATGACCTGAATATACAGTATCATCCTGGGAAGGCCAATGTAGTGGCTGATGCTTTGAGCAGGAAATCCTCTTCTGAGTTAGCTGCTACGATTACTTCCTAGCCTCACGTATTAAGAGATCTGGAGAAGTGGGAGGTTGGTTTGAGAGTACAGCAGTCTGATGGGCTTGTTGTAGTACTTGTACTCTAGCCGACCCTAGTTGACAGAATCAAGTCCTCCCAGATAGAAGATTTTGATCTACAAAGGATTAAAGAAGTTGTGCAGTCAGGAGTTTAGAATGAATTTTATGTAATGGAGGATGGATCCCTGAAATTTGAAGGAAGACTTTGTGTGCCAAACATTGAGGAACTGAAGGCTAAAATTTTGAAGGAGGCTCACTACTCTCCTTATACTGTGCATCCAGGTGGCACTAAGATGTACAGAGACTTAAAAGAAAATTTTTGGTGGAAAGGTATGAAGAGGGAGATTGCTCAATATGTGGCCAAGTGCTTGGTGTGTCAACGAGTGAAGGCCGAGCATCAAAGGCCTGCGGGACCTCTTCAGTCTCTGATGATTCCATAATGGAAATGGGAAAAGATTACAATGGACTTTGTGAATGGTCTGCCCAAAACTCCCAGGAGTAATGATGCAGTTTGGGTTATTGTGGACAGACTAACAAAATCAGCTCATTTCCTACCTTTCAGAGTTGGGGTATCTAGTGAAAGATTGGCTAATTTGTATATTGAGCAGATCGTGAGACTCCATGGTGTTCCTATATCTATTATATCAGATAGGGATACCAGGTTTGTGTCCCAATTTTGGTAGAGTCTTCATAAGGCCATGGGAACCAAATTAAACTTCAGTACTGCCTATCATCCTCAATTAGATAGGCAATCAGAGAGGACCATAGAGGTTTTGGAAGATATGTTGCGAGCATGTGTGATGGACTTGGGTGGAGCTTGGGATAACCATTTACCTTTGGTGGAGTTTGCATATAATAACAGTTACCAGGCCAGTATCCAGATGGCTCCGTTTGAAGCTTTGTATGGTAGGAGGTGCATATCTCCTTTATATTGGGATGATGTGGGAGAGAGAAAATTACTAGGCCCTGAGCTTATTCAACAGACAGTAGATAAGGTGCATTTGATCAGGGAGCGTCTTCGTACAGCTCAGAGCAGGCAAAAGAGCTATGCTGATGTTAGAAGAAGGGAATTGAAATTTCAGGTTGGGGACCATGTTTTCTTAAGGGTATCACCAACCAAAGATGTGATGAGATTTGGGATTAGAGGAAAGCTGAGTCCACGTTATATTGGACCTTTTGAGATCTTGCGCAGAGTCGGGGAGGTTGCTTATAGCCTGGCACTACCTCGATTCTATCTGGG
Organism: Calamus simplicifolius; assembly: GCA_900491605.1. Taxonomy (NCBI): domain Eukaryota; kingdom Viridiplantae; phylum Streptophyta; class Magnoliopsida; order Arecales; family Arecaceae; genus Calamus; species Calamus simplicifolius. The sequence continues at coordinate 257,143 of UESW01001885.1, forward strand.
GTACACAATGTTTTTTATGTCTCTATGTTGAGGAAGTATATCTCTGACCCCAGCCATGTCATAACGTATGAGCCTATACAGTTGAGGAAAGATTTATCATATCAGGAGCATCCTGTGCGTATTGTGGATCGCAAAGATCAGGTTCTGAGATGGCGTATCATTCCATATGTCAAGGTACAATGGAGTAATTATTCTGAGAGGGAGGATACTTAGAAACTTGAGGAGGAAATGAAAAAGAAGTATCCACAACTATTTATATTCTAATATAGTTAATGATATAGCTACGACTGTTGACTTTTGAATAAAGACTTAGTTGATTGTGTGACAAAATTGGAATTTTAATTTTCTCTAATGAAAGTTATCAATTTTGAGGCCGAAATTTTTATAAGGAGGGGAGAATGTAATCCCCGGGATCCACAAGCAACAAACAAGAAGATTTGGATAAGATCTTTGGGGGAGTTAGTTATGGATAAGTTGGCCTTTATCCAAAATTACCGATGGAGCTTTTTGGATGAAGTTTTCAGGCATCAAACCAGCTGCAACTAGGAGTCCTTTATTAGCCTATCTAACGCCTATTAAAGGATAAGATTTACAAGAGTTTGGGCGGTGCATTAAAGGAGGCGGTGCATGAGGATAAGATAAGAACGAGTGAATCTTTGGATAAGGCAACAGCTGCACTATAAATAAGAGGCAGAGGTCTTTGGGAAGAGCATTGAACGGAGAGGAATCAAGGAGAATCCAATCCAACCGGCCATCAAATTAAAGGCATCTTCTATTCTCCACCTTGGGCGAGAAGGAGGAGAAGAGAAGAGATGATCGGAGCCGAAACCATTGAGGAGCTTCCTACGGATGATCATCTACGGGTTATGGTGAGTGATCTTGTAACCTGAGGCAAGGTGAGGGAGAGATCGGTGTGAGATTTCTTGCAGTGCTACGGCATAGATTCATCTTATCTTCTTGGGATTGTTATTAATCAAAGAGGTTGGGGTATAGTTTACCCTGTACATCTTGTGTTGGGTGCCTTGATTTGGGCCTTGTTGGGCTATTTGTGAGCCATTTTTGAGCCACTTTTTAGGCCCTGTAGTGGGCCAAGAATGACAAAGTAAATATATGGCCGAATCATGATTGAATCTAGTTTCTTGAGATATTTTTAAATCCACATTTGGACAAATATATTAAGAGATATTCGAGTCCAAAGTCGGGCCCGTGAAGTGGTCTGGTAGAGTTTTAAGAATCATTTTAGTATTCAGATTTTAAAAATTTAATAATGTAAAATGATACTATAGGTACCCAGGTGTCCAAATAGCTGGGTTATCAATTGAAATTTGCATACTGAGGTAAGTAAGCCAAGTATTATAATTTTATAAATTATTTAATTTATAAATTATGAACTTATAGTTAAATGTAATTATGTTAATCTTGCAAAATTATGTTGTACTATCGAGATGATAATATGCAATTATGATAATGACAGTAAAAATTTATGTGTCAACGCAGTTCTCATATGATAGATTATGATATGACAGATTATAATATGGCATAATACTGGTACCATGACCCTTCCTCTTAGGGGACATTTAAGAGTGATACACAAGATGAGTGCCGTAGGGCCATGGGACACATAAAGGAAAACAATGACAGTATAAACAGTGTTTTATTTACATTGCATATTCTAGTATTTATTATTTAATTAATCTTTCAAATTATTTTGATCTGATGACATGAATATGCTAATAGTATAATAAATGTAATTTGAAATTGTATTAGGCTTATTTATTGAGTGTGAGCTCATAGAATTCTCTCAATGTTTTTTAGAGCCTCAGGAATGACGAAGGATATTTGGGATAGACGAAGCTTTTATTAAATAAATTTAGTTCCATTATATTGATATAGTTCGGTGTTGCTTGTGTGTAGGGCTGGTAGCCCAAGACTGATAATTATGGTTTGTAATAAATCATGAATTTAGATTTTTATTTTATATTGATTTATGTGATGAAGTTCGAGACGTCTTGCATGCCTGGCATACGGCGGGTTGTCACCTTAGCTCGAATTTTGGAACTAGGGCATGACAGACTTGCTATAGGATCTACCGGGCTTTAGGATCAACTTGGCTTTGGGATCAACTTGGCTCTGATACCTTTGGGATCAACTTGGCTCTAATACCTTTGGGATCAACTTGGCTCTGAGATCACTTGTTGGAAAACGTAGTGGACACACAAGTGGCTTTGATACCTTTGGGATCAACTTGGCTCTGATACCTTTGGGATCAACTTGGCTCTGAGATCACTTGTTGGAAAACATAGTGGGCACATAAGTGGCTTTGATACCACTTGATGGATAATAATCTATAGCACACAAGGATAATACTCAAGATAATAATGCTTGGAGTGGGAGAAATATCATTTCATAATATCATTTCTCTATTAGCTCTCCACTCAATAGACTCAATACATATTGTCCTATAGAAATAAGAAGGTGACTTTTGATCTTCCCATACATAATATATAATCACTTTTGACTCTTAGACTTGCTAACTGACTCTTCATTTCATTTTTTTAGATAACTTCCATATTTATTTAAGTCACATTAAAACATACAAACTCTTAGACTTCCTAACTCTTTATTTTTCTAGATAACTTCCATATTTAATTACAAATTAACTCCAACAAAATTGACGTGTCAAAGAATGATAGAAAATAAACTGCACATACTTCTAAAATAAAGTCAACTTAAATTAGATTGATTGATATGTATAAAGAAAGAAAGAAAGAAAAACTACTTTTCAACTACTAAGATATATATATATATATATATATATATATCTAAGGATAACATGCATGGCTTCCTCACACTATTTTTTTTTTTAATTGGATGCAAGTCCTCCATTCTATCATGTTTGAGGGATGGCGTCTTCGATCCCTATCTCGTTAGGAGCCATCTTTCACATTCCGTGATTCACAACCATCGCAAAAGTCCACTATTCATAGAGAACAACGATTAACTTTATTTGGTTGGTCTAATGATGACTAACATCAATGTCAATCAATTAATCCGTAGATGTATAGCTGCTTTCTATTTATTACTTTTCCACCCAAATTAAGCACCACATAGTATCTATCTTGTTTGTCCACTGAGCAATTTTTTGTTGGCAAAACTATGGAGCAAATAATGCCCCTCACATCCTATTAAATGGTTATTAGAAGGGTGATAGAATGTATCCAACTCATTTATATTGACCAAATAAGTGGTTATTTGTCTTGAAAGTTATGACTAATATTTGAAACAATTCGTTTGTCATAATAACTTTTTCTTTCTAAGTTATTAAAGTTGGATTAATTAATTGCAAAGTTACATGCCAAGGGATCACTTAATACCTCATATATGACCTTTATATTGCTAGAGGAAACCAACCCATGGAGTGAATGCAAGGTGCATCCATCACTGATTTCTAAGATTCATTCTTAATAGAATATGTTGATATTGCATACAAAGTGCCTATAAATGTGAAATAGTACGTTATTCTTGATCCATGATCATCTTTATCCTCTTCAAATCGATGATGATTTAGTGGAAGACCACTGCATTTGATTACACCAATTACTCTATTTTATAATCACCATTGAATCTTGCAATCCTAATTAACTTATTCATGAAGATGAGTATTTACTTAAGTTCATCCTCAAGCAATGATACAAGGCTGAAATTTTAAAACCAAAATATCTTTTGTTAATTGAAAAAAAAAAGCCTAGCTAAAAAATGCTTTCATATTATTTTTCTATTAATATAAATTTATTTGAGATAATTTTCATATGATGTGGCATTTCTACCGTGCATCCGGTAGCGGATTTAAGCTCGAAATCCATGGTTCCCTGCATCCCGTTTTCTAAAACCGCTTATGATGCCGCTTCCATTCGTAACGCCTCCCTCTTCTCGCTAGCAGCCATTCCAGCTTCCCTTTCCACGCATCGGTCTTGTCGAAAACCGTGGTTTCTCGCTAGCAGCGGTCACGCGCTCCATCCTCCCTCCTTCCACCCTCGGTTTCGTTGAAACCTGCGGTCGCCCACAGCGGCCGGTTTCACGCTCCCCTCCTCGCTCCGCAAATCGGCCGTCACGCGCTCCATCCCTCGGTTTCATTAAAACCTGTGGTCGCCCACAGCGGCCGGTTTCACGCTCCCTGGCCCTACCTCCGTCTCATATCCTCTATAAATAGAACGTTGCATGCACGCTCCCTCCTCACTCCCTTCCCCTTGCCACCCACGCTTCATCCCCTTGTCTTCTCCCTCCAAACTCCCATTGGTGCCGAATGCCACGCCTATTAACCCTATATATGGATCCTAGGTTCTTGAACCCTCCTCCATATCCTCCGTCGGCCAAGACCCGGCTTCCTATTTCTCGCTTCAGCCTTATCCGTGAAGAAGTTTCCGCGATGGACTTGGGCTAAAACAAAGGAAAGAAACTACTCGACTAACCTCTGTCAGATGACTCATACATTTCGATGCAAAATCTTCGCCAGCCTAGACGAAGAAGCCTAATTCAGATGAAGTCAACCAGTTGTCCGTTCTTGAGGGTCCGAGCCAACCCCATCGCGTTCTTCACAATCTTCCGATTCCCGTCTTCGGCCAAATCCAAGCAAAGCTCGAAAGTTCCTTCTTTTCTCGCCTCCAAGGCCATCTCTTGGCTATCAGAGCAGACCAAATTGAGCACCACGAGAGCGTTCTCAATGCCAACATGATTCCAGACTGTCGGTGCACCTTTCCATCTACAAATCTCACAAACCTGACTCTGATATCAATTTTTGTTGGGATTGTATCCAACATAGAATATAAAGGTTTTCTATCAAAAAAAAAAAAAACGTAGATCTAGAGTTTCATCATCACATCTTTTTTTATAATATTGAATTGTTTTCTGGTGCAAGACAAATCAAAGTTGCGGAATGGTTCAGACTACAAGAAGGAAGCATCGGTGCCCAGAGATGGAATATCATCACATATCGCAGCACAAACTTTCACATTTCATGAGCTTGCTGCTGCAACGGAAAACTTTTGGGGAAGGAGGTTTTGGCCGTGTATATAAAGGACGTTTGGAGAGCACAGGACAGGTCAGCTGTTATAACATCTGCTCAGTCTATAACATTTGCAAATGTAAACAAATCATCTCTCCAACTTCTGTGAGATCATCTGGCTTTGGTGCTAGTACCGATCTAGGAGGGAGGCTCATTGCTTCTCAAGTTGCTCCATAAGGAGTGAATGGATTTTTTTTTTTTTTTCTTTTTCAAATATGTAAATTTTTGAACCTCAAAGGATTTAGTAAGCAAAGTAGTAATAGCAGCCTTGATTCGTAACAAGACCTCTTCTATCCTTGCAATCCATTGCCCAATCATGATCAAATAGCATGATGATTTTTTTTTAAAAAAAACATGCAAGATGATTTTCCAAAGTTTCGGAGCAAAACCTTTTACTCACTGTTCTTTTCATGTTTGGCTAGGCGCAGTTGGATATGTCATTTAACTTGAACATTTGGTGTTACCTTCAGGCTTGAAAGTTCTGGTCCAACAACAAGATGAACAATTTTTGTCATAGAGAATTAATGCAGGTAAGTAAGCGACGGAATTTCACTTCGTGCATGTTTTGTTCTTGTTCGGCGCTTGTCATATCAAATTCCTTTATTCTCACTACTTTCGATCTAATTTTTGGTCTATGTGAGGGAGGTTCAGGAGCAGAGCAGCTGTCAAGAGTGGTGCATAGGGTGGATTTCAGCATAGACCCAGGGACAAGCACAGTAAATCTCCGTTTTCCTCAAAGAAGCACTCTATAATGCTGGAGAGAACTTGAAAAATTTATGAAACAAATTACCTCATAAATTTTGTTTGTCCTTAACTTTCTGCCTCTCTTCCGCTTTCTTTCTTGGCCATCCCCTGTTGCCTGCACAAGATCCATTGGTATGGCTGGGATAACCTCATTTTATGGAATTCTTCTTTACTTTGAAGCAATAGATCATGTCTCTTGTTCAAAAAAGAAACTTTCATTGTAACATGGGCAGTTCATATTCTGTAAGAATTCCTGTCTTCATGTAATCATGGAAACGAAATGAAGTTCCGTAGTATTTCATGAAATCCTGAATGCATCCACGCAGCAATCTCAGCTATTTAACAATTTAATGAATTTTGACCTTCTTAACTATATCTGAAAAGAATCTGAACATGAATTTTGTGAAATACAAAACTGTCAATGAAAGAAATATGACTGCTTCTTTGTTTCATGTTGTTATTTAGTGTTGGGCCTAGTGTGGTGCTATCAAGGCCCAAAGGGGCTAACTTGTATTGGACTGGGTTTGAGTCCAAGGGTTGAGATTAAATCAAGTCACGGATGTACATGGGCTTGGGGATTAGTTTAATCTCATTGGGATAGTCCATGGGAGTTTTTGTTAAGTTCGGGCCTCGCCTACTTCGTGGATGTATTTAAATCCTAGTCGCTAGGGTTTGGATAGAATAGAGAACAGATTCTTTTCTCTCAATCCAGCCTATCTCCTCCCTCCTTTCTCTATCCTTCCAAAAGAGCTGTGAAGAGGGATCCCTCCTCCTTCCTCCCTCCTCCTTTCTCTATCCTCCCAAAATACCACCTCCTTTCTCTATCCTCTCAAAAGAGTTGTGAAGAGGTCTCTATCCTTCCAAAAGAGGAGTGAAGAGGGAGGGGAGGATCCAGCAAGAAATAAGAAAATATTTATTTATTAAAATAAATCTTTAGGAATAAAGGGGGCTATGGAGTTTTGAACCAAGATCAAGAAGTTCAAGAGCCAAGGCTTTACCGCTACACCAATCTTGGATCAAGAGACTACACACCTAATTATTGAAGGGTTCTTGTTCAACGAGGAATCCCACTACTGTTCATCAGGGACTAAACCCCAACAAGTGGTATCGGAGCCTCGTTCAGAAATCAGAAATAAGAAATAGTTGTTTGGAGATCTTATAGCCTGGTTCAGGAATGAGCCTGGTTAGTTCAGAAACAACAAGAAGTTGTTTGGAGATCTTAAAGAACTGAATTTGGAGATCTTCAAAGGGTTGAAACAATTTCAACAAGGTCCATGAAGGTACTTCTTAATTTTCTAAAATTTATTTTTGCGCTATTTTTTTTTGGTTGAGATCGAACCATGGGTAGTAGCATAAAAATAGATTTTGAAAAGTTTGATGGGAAGGGATGTTTCTCCATGTGGAGAGTCCGGGTAGAGGATCTTCTTGTGCAACTGGGTTTAGATCTGGCTTTGGAGGAAAGACCAGATGGGATGACAGATAAGCACTGGGGATGTCTTATGGATTTAGTCCTTTATTCAGTGCTGGAGAAGAAGACCCCAAAGGGACTTTGGTCGAAGTTGCAAGCCCTCTACATTGGGAAGAATATGTGCAACAAGTTGATGTTGAAGAAGTGCCTCTATAGCCTTCGGATGTCAAAAGGTGGAGATGTGCTGGGCCACATCTAGGTGTTTGACCAAGTGAGCAATGAATTGCTGAATGTCGGGGTCAAGATGGAGGAGGAAGATAAGGCACTTTTGCTATTGTGTTCGCTGCCCATATCACATGACTCATTGGTCACAATGCTGCTCTACGGGAAGGAGACATTATTCTATGAAGATATTGTTTTGGTGCTTCGAACGAATGAGCAGAGGGAGAGGATGACCAATGAAGCTGTTCCCTAGGAGGGTCTATCAGTTGGGGAAAGGTCAGGCAGAGGCAGGGACAGGAGCAGGCCTAGGAGACGGTTACAGTCCAAGCAGGCTAAGCGCTACAAGTGTGGTATGGTAGGACATTTTAAAAGGGATTGTCCTAAGTTGAAAAAGGAGAAAAGGGAGGATCTGAGTCTGTGAGTACAGTTGTAGGACAGGAGGTGGAGGATGATCTCTTGGTGGTATCAGATGGTCATAGTCATAGTACAGAGATGTGGACCATGGATTCAGCCTGTTCTCATCATTACACTCCCAACCGATCGTAGTTCAGTACTTACACAAAGGTTGATGAGGGGTGTGTGACTCTTGGAGATGATCACCCTTGTAAGGTGGTAGGGATTGGCATAGTGAGGGTGAGGATGTTTGATGGCATGGTGCGCACTCTTACCAGCGTAAAGCATGTCCCATAACTCAAGAAGAATCTGGTGTCACTGGGTTACCTGGAGCAGACTGGATATATCTTCAGCAGTTATGCCAGGAGTGGAGTTCTGAACATCTCCAATGGAGCTATGGTGGTGATGAGAGAGAGAAGGCTGGAGAATAACCTATACAGGTTGGAGGGCGCTGTGGTGACAGGAAAATCTGAGGCAGCAGCTATGGAACAGGATCCTCGGAATGTGTACAGGATGTGGCATTACTGCTTAGGCCACATGGGAGACAGGGGGATGAAAGAACTGAGCAAGAGAGGACTACTTCCAGACCTGAGTGGTGGAGTCATGGAGATTTGTGAGCCATATCAGATGGGGAAGCAGAAGAGTGTGCAGTTCTTGGTCAGCACAGCTAGGAGTGCAAAACCCCTGGAGTTAGTACACATGGATGTCTGGGGACCAGCCCTGGTTTCTGCAAGGAATGGGGCCAGATACTTCTTTACCTTGATAGATGATTTTTCAGGAAAGCAGTGGATCTACTTCATGAAGGAGAAATCAGAGGTCTTTATCAAATTCAGAATTTGGAAGGTTGAGGTGGAGAAGGAGCAGGGTAGGAATGTGAAGTGTCTGAGGTCAGACAGTGGCGGGGAATATACCAGCAGGAAGTTTCAGAGATTTCTTGAGGAGTGGGGCATTAAAAGGCACTTCTCGATGATGGAAACTTCTCAACAGGAAGGGGTGGCTGAGAGAATGAACAAAATATTGTTGGACAAAGCAAGGTGCTTGAGGCTGCAAGCAGGGCTTCCAAAGTGTTCTGGGTTGACGCAGTAGGTATAGCTAGCTATTTGGTCAATCGGTCACCACACACCAGGTTGGATGGAGGCATTCCAGAGGAGATATGGTCTGGATGGAATGCAAACCTGAACCATTTGAGGGTGTTTGGTTGCACGGCATATGCGCATATTGGTGCTGGGGAGCGGAGTAAGTTGGATGCCAGGTCTAAGAAGATGGTATTCCTGGGCTACCCGCATGGAATCAAGGGGTATTGGTTGTGGGATCCCTTGGAGAAGAAGGTTGTCATCAACATGGATGTGACCTTCGATGAGAGCTCAATCCTTCGGAGCAGAGATGGTGCAGATGCGCAGCAGGGACTACAGGAGGAGGAAAATGGTAACACTAGTCAGATGACCTCCTACACAGTCGTGCCATTTGCTAGTGGACCAAGAGGATTTGAGATTCAGGTAGGAAGGACTAGCAGAGGGGTCAGAAGCCAGGAAGTTCAGTAGGATGCAGCTGAGCAGAGGACTCAGGAGGATGCAGCTGGGCAGTGGACTAATACTGGGATCACACTGCATAGGCCCAGGAGAAACGTGCGACCACCAGTTCGATACGGCTTCGAGGATTCCATGTCATATGCCTTGATGACATTGAATGGAGACCCTTACACCTATGAGGAGGCTGTGGAGAGCCAAGATAGCCAGAACAGAGATAGGTGGGTCCAGGCTATGGTAGGAGATGCAGGCTATGGCAGAGAAGATGCAGTCTCTCTATAGGACTGGCACATGGCAGGTGGTCCAGCTGCCACAAGGAAAGAAACCCATTGATTGCAAATGGGTTTATCAGCGCAAGAAAGGGCCTTCAGAGCAAGGAGGTATCAGGTACAAGGCTGGACTAGTGGTCAGAGGATACTTTGGGAAGGAAGGCTTCGACTACAGAGAGCAGGTGGAAGAAGGTGGAGATGACCTGATGAAGGTACACACCAAGGAAAATCCAGCAATGCATCAACCAAGATTCTTTCATGGAACAACTTTCGTAGGGATTGCAGCTGATGGACACGGTGGAGGTGCTGAGGCCTTGAAAGCACCAAGGTGGAGATTGTTGGACCTGGTGTGGTGCTATCAAGGCCTAGGGGGCTAACTTGTATTGGGCTGTGTTTGAGTCCAAGGGTTGAGATTAAATCAAGTCACGGGTTAGTCCATGGGAGTTTTTGTTGAGTCTGGGCCTGGCCCACTTCGTGGATGTATTTAAATCCTAGTCGCTAGGGTTTGGATAGAATAGAGAACAAATTTTTTTCTCAATCCCTTCTCTCATCACAAGGGCGGAATAGAGAACATATTCTTTTTTCCCAATCCCTTCTCTCATCACAAGGGCGGTAGCCTATCTCCTCCCTCCCTCCTCTTTTCTCTATCCTCCAAAAACAGCTGTGCGGGATCCGCTAGGGAACGATCCGCTGGGGAATGAAGCCGGGTTCTCTATCCTCCTAAAATCTTTAGGAATAAAGGGGGCTGTGGAGTTTTCAACCAGGATCAAGAAGTTCAAGAGCCAAGGCTTTACCGCTACACCAATCTTGAATTTTGGATCAAGAGACTACACACCTAATCATTGAAGGGTTCTTGTTCAACGAGGAATCCTACTGCTGTCATCAGGGACTAAACCCCAACATTTAGCTGGGAATTTTTGAGCAAAAACGAGTTATGATCTCTTGTATGAAATTCATGATGGCATCAAAAACCAGTATGAGTGGGAAGCTGTGTGGGCTAGCTAGACTCAATGCAATGTGTCTTTATCTTGAGGGACCTAATGGCTCCTAAAGTCATGGTTTATTTTGTCCAACTCACCCATAATATGATATCTTTTTTATTTTTCTTCTCTTTCTAATGCCCGTCATGATTTTTTTTTGGATTTTCTTGAGTAACTTATAATGTTTACATTTGTGCTGGCTCAAAAGCAAACTTTTGAAGCAGTTTAATCTTGCTAAGAATACACATGGTAATACCCTACTAAGTCTGTTGCGACTTTTGGCTTAAATTAACCATACTTAATAAGATCAGATCATTTCGTAAAGAGGTTTTACTAATTTTCTTGAGCCCTTTTCTATTATTGACACTACTATTAATATAGCAATTTCTTGGCATTCAAGCAGCCTGATGGTTTCCTTCTGTGAACAGGCTCACTTTTTTCCTTTGGAATGTGTCATTGTCACTCTTATAGTCCCATTGGACGTAGAAAAAAACTATTGCAAGAAATAGAATTGGGGAATGCCAATGATTTATCACTTGCAAAATAGTATAAATAGAATAAATGTATCAGATGATTGTACTAACTCGATTCTCGCTCATATTTAACCTAGAAGTGAAGTACAATAGGATAAGTTTAGAAGCTAAGTTGCTTGCTATTCCTCACTAAGATAAGTTACAAATTACTGCTATTTCTAATTGATATCTAAATTTGAATTTTTGATCTGATTGAAATATATATTTGTAAATACCATCTTTCTTTATATTTATAATACTTTAGTCATGACCACATATGATGAAAATCATTCAAAACTTGTAGCAACTTTTATTCAATTTTAAAAATCATTAAAAATTTCTTTCAATTCGTAGCATCTCTTTGCCAGCCTTACAATTTCAAAAACTAACTCTTCCATTTTTTTTTACTTGCCCTCCTTTTGGTTAACATTAAAGTATTGCTGATTAAAGATCAAAATCATTTAGCTTAGTTGACTAAAGATTAATAACTTAGCTCTAACCTGAAGGAATTATTAAGTTTTGAAACTAACAATTTTCATTTTATTTTTCTAAAGCTAGCAAAAACCAAAAACAACTTGGTTCTAGCGAATGGCAACTCACTCCCCAACGCTTAAAAATAAAAATAAAAAAACCCAAAAATACATTAATATATAAATAAAATCCAATCAATTAGCCAACCATCCAAACGATGAAATGAAAAGGCACTCGATTGTTTCATGTGGTCAAGCTTGTGTTAGGTAAAATGAAAGACAAAACATGGGCGGAAAAAACTCTGCATTTCCCATGCTGAAGTTCAATTTAGGTGCAAGATGATTTCAAGTGATTCATATCTTTACCCTTGGGAGGGCATAAACAAGTCGAAAAATATTACTTCTTTTGTTTATGCAAACAATAATTGAGCATTACAGAAAAATTTCCCTTCTCTTTTCATTACTTTCTTAAATGCTATCAAAATAACAAAATAATGTTTGGTTGATGCGAAATTTCTCAGGGCAGGTCACCCCTTGTTTATTACACCCCTGGTTTATTACAGCCTTGTACACACTCAAGAACATACATAAATATGTACAGAAAGAATAGCCTGATATTGTACACTAAAAATTTGAGACCCATCTAAACCAGAGTTCTTAATCTTGTCAGCATAATTTGCATGCCTTCAAGTCTTTGACAGAGTGTTTGATGTCTGCAACATATCCAGAAGCATTAGAACTGCTCAGTTCTGAGATGAGGACAGCAAGCTTCAACTGTGAGTCAGAAACCTCAGCTTCTAGCGAAGCAATTGTTGATTCAAGCTTTCATTTGGATGTGAATTAGGTGTTACAGGGTGTGGCTGATGCTGCCACCACTACGTCTGCAAAGCTTTTCTGGCATTAAAATTCTGTCGATGCTCCCAGTTCCTGCAAACAAATATTTAAAGCTCCCAATGAAATCAACCAGAACATAGCTGGAAATGTTGTTGCTTCTTTTTATTTGACAGGTGTATGGTTTTAAATCCTCAAGGTGCTTCAAGAATTTCTAATTATTTCAACTGAGATCTGTTGAAGGCATTTGTGACACTAAGCAGTTTGTTCAGTGGAAGTTTATGGAGCAATTAAAGTTGGACCTACTACCTCAGGGTGAACAATGGGTTAGGGTAACCCAAGAACTAATACTAATCCAACTTGATTAGGTCGGGTCAGTTCAGTTCTAAGTACTCATATGATTAGTTCTGGATCTAAAATCCTAAAGCCAACCCCAATCGAGCCAGTTCTCAATTTCAGGATTCGATTCCTTGGTTGTGACTTGAGAACCAAAAAAGTAAAGTACTCTTACAAATCGAATTAGGGACCTTAGATATACCTTATAAATCATCTACCATCTCTACTAAAGATATGTAATGCTAGATTGATCAACAAAGATATATCATTTTTAGTTAACACAACTAAAGAAAAAAATGGCCATTAAAAATTAAACGAATGTCATCCAAAAGAAAAGAAAAAAAAATCTAAAAATATTTATCAATATTATAACAATTTTAGAATTTTTATGATAGCTCTTAGCCTCCCCAACTTCTATAATGAAGAAAAAAACCTTTGATATATTAAAAATGACAAAAATGTAAAAAACATTTGGAGCTAATGCAAAAAAAAAAAAGGTTCTATCCTGAAACCAATATAGAATTGATCCGATCTGATTGGGTTAGTTCTAAAATAGAATTGGTTCAATTCTAGGTCCAAAATCCTAAAATCAATCTTGATTGGGTCGATTCTTAGTTTTGGCCCGGATCAACCCAATCCGACCCATGCTTACCCCTCTACTACTACCCACTGAAGGCAAGACCCTTTGCCCATAGGCTAAGGGGCTCCTGCTTCCAACCTTTCATCAGTTACAACTAAAGAATCCTAGGGATAGGTACAATTGCAATCACCGGTAAAGAATATAATCATAATTGTCAAGTCAGATCTAGAGCATGGCACTCGTGCTGACACTTACCACTACAAGAGTTGATGGTATCTAGACAGGATAAGAGGAGATGATGAGTGAGAGCAGTTGAGAGCGGAGAGTGAATGGCAGGGAGGATGTTGCAACGGCAGCTTCGAAATAAGCCTGCAATTCAGGCAAGTGTGATTTCTCACCTCCACCAGGTTCCAAGCAAACAGGTGGTGGTGTTGGAACACCTCAGTGATCATGGGCGGAGGTGACTCGGGTTTTTGTCCTCACTGGTTTTGGGAGACACTTACCAAGACAAAAAGCTTTCATGATGCAGAGTTGGCTCATTATGGCAATCCTGGCAACTATGTCTTGAGATGGGATGATGGTGCATGAGCTTTCTACTAAATAGGATCTTCCTAAACATTCTGGGTTGTTAGCACTTGTGGAGATCGACAGCTTCTGTTTTGTCCAAAGCAAAACATAATGAAGGTTTGGGATGAGGCCATGGCAACCAAGTGCACACATTGGCCGCATGGTGACCAATGTCAACCTCATCTTGATGTGGTTAAGACAAACATGGCGCACATGAGAATGCTGACACTACTTATTGAGTGTGAGCTCATAGAATTCTCACAATGTTTTTCAGAGCCTCAGGAATGAAGAAGGATATTTGGGATAGACGGAGCTTCTATTAAATAAACTTAGTTCCATTATATTGATTTAGTTCAGATTTGCTTGTGTGTAGGGTAGGTAGCCCAAAACTAATAATTATGTTTGTAATAAATCATGGATTTGAATTTTTTGCTTTATATTGATTTATGTGATAAAGTTTGATGCCTTGCAAGCCTAGCATGCAGCGGGTAGTCACCCTAGTTCAAATTTTGGGACTGGGGCGTGACAGCTTTAGTGGTATCAGAGCCTGGTTATGACATTAGGGACATATACATGATAACACTTTAGGAAAACACTAGAATGACATTGAGACATTATAAATTTAAAGGAATTTCAGATATTATGCTTTGAAAGCCTAACAATTAATGTTTACAATGATATTAATTACAACTAATTTATCAGGAGATAAGAATGGCACGTCGCACTAGAAGTCGACAAAATGATGAGGGTTCCCAAGTTGGTAATGCTGGCCAACAGGAAGGTCTGGAAGCCACCAGAGCTGCTGCCCCTGCCAATTCAGTCGGGACTGATCAGCAGCAACTCCAGACCGAGATGCTTCAGGTTCTCTCGGGTATGGCGCAGTCGATGCGGACTTGCAGCATCAGATTCTGTAGGCCTTGTCCACTCAGCCTGCTCACACCGCCCCGCAGACATAGCTTGCCCCTCCAATTCCACAGACTCAGCCTGACTCTACTGCTCCACAGACCCAGCCTACTCCATCTCAATCCTGGATAGGGGTTGGCCATAGCTTTGCAGACTTCAAGAAGTTTGCCCCCACCCCTTTCTCTGGATCCACCAACCCTGTTGATGCTGAGCGGTGGGTGCAAGACATAAGAAGGCTTTTATGACCCATGGTAGTCAGGATATGGAGCAGATCAGATTTGCCACCTACCTTCTCCAGGGAAAAGCCTATGATTGGTGGTTAGTTGAGGAGCAATGTCGAAATGGATAGATTATTTCTTGGGGAGAGTTTAGAGAGATATTCTTAACAAATATTTCCCCAGGAGTGTACAGAGACAGATGGAATCAGAGTTTATCAAATTGGAGCAAAAGAATCTTTCTATGGCCCAGTATGAAGCTGAATTCACCAGGTTGGCCCATTTTGCTCCAAATATTGTGACCAATGAAATGGCCAAGGTCACCAGATTCACTGAGGGACTGCGACCCAGACTGAGACAAGCGGTCAATGCATTTGAGCTCCTCACTTACAGTGCTGTAGTGAATAAGGCCTTGGTGATTGAGAGGGATATGAATGCTATTCAAAAGGATTGGGAGCTGTGGAAGAAGAGAAAAGGGCCTACTTCTGGCCAATCCTCTGCTCAGGCCAAGAAGAAGGGTGCACATCAGGCCCCAACTGAACCACAGAATAAGGAGACTCGTTGCATTCATTGTGGTAACTCCCACCCTGGAAAGCCTTGCCACAGAGTGACTGGTGCCTGCTTTGTCTATGGGAAAACTGATCACAAGATTGCTACCTATCCCTTTCGGAAGGATCAACAGCCTTCTTCAAGTCAAGGAATGAGCCAGCAGTATCAACAGCATCCACCGAGGACCCAGGGAAGGGTCTTTAACCTCACTCAGTAGGACGCTGAAGCCTCTAATTCTATGGTGACAGGAATGATTAAAGTAGGTACTGCTTATGCTCAAACTTTAATTGATCGGGTGCCATGCATTCTTTCATATCTGACATCTATCTTGACAAGAATGCATCATTGACACCTATTTCTCTGGAGCAAGAGTTGTATATTGCGCTTCCAAATGGAGATGTTATGAAAGTTGACATAGTATGCAAATCTTGCCCAATTATCTTAGAGAATAGGAGGTTGGATGCTGATCTCATTGTCCTCCCACTGAAGTTTTTCGATGTTATCCTTGGAATAGATTGGTTGGCCTCCTATCATGCTTCAGTAGACTGCTTCAGGAAGATTGTCAACTTCAAAACTCCAAGTCAGCCTGAATTCAGTTTTATTGGTGATCAGAAACACCTAGCCTCAGTGTTCATATCAGCAATGCATGCTGGAAAGTATCTGATGAGTGGTGGTCAAGAATTTCTTGCTGTAGTCAAGGACCTTCAGCAGGAAGAGACCAAGTTGAAGGATATTCCCATAGCTCAAGAATTTCCTGATGTCTTCCTTGAGGATTTGACTAATTTATCTCCTGATCGGGAAGTCGAGTTCTCTATTGATCTAGTTCCTGAAATTGAACCTATATCAAAGGCCCCTTACCGTATGGTCCCGGCTGAACTAAAAGAACTGAAGGATCAACTGCAGGAGCTCCTAGATCAGGGCTTTATTAGACCCAGTGCTTCTCCTTGGGGTGCTCCAGTTCTATTTGTTAAGACGAAGGATGGCAGCCTTCGACTCTGCATTGATTACTAGGAAATCAACAAGGTAACAGTTCAGAATAAGTACCCTCTGCGAGGATTGACGACTTGTTTGATCAACTCCAGGGAGCCCGGATATTCTCAAAGATTGATCTCAAATCAGGGTACCATCAACTCAAAGTCAAGGAGGGAGATGTGCCTAAAACAGCATTCAGAACCAGATATGGCCACTATGAGTTCTTGGTGATGTCGTTTGGGTTAACTAATGCCCCAGCAGCATTCATGGACTTAATGAACAGAATTTTAAGCCATATCTGGATCAGTTTGTGGTGGTTTTTATTGATGATATTTTGATATATTCCAAGAGCCATAAGGAGCATGAGGACCACCTGAGGATCGTGCTACAGATTCTTCGAGAGAAGAAGCTTTATGCCAAGCTATAGAAGTGTGAGTTTTGGTTGGACCAAGTATCTTTCTTGGGTCATATAATCTCTAAAGATGGTGTATCAGTGGACCCGAAAAAGATTGAAGCTATCATTAGTGCCGACCTTCCAATGTGGTAGAAGTCAAAGCTTCTTGGGGTTAGCCGGGTATTACCGTAAATTTGTGTAGAATTTCTCTCACATTGCTCTACCCCTAACTCGCTTAACCCAAAAGCGAGTGATGTTTGACTGGACAGTAGAGTGTGAGAAAAGTTTCTAGGAGTTAAAGCAGCGCCTGGTGTTAGCTCCCATTCTTGTTCTTCGAGGATCTGAAGGTTTTACTATATATACTGATGCCTCTCAGAAAGGATTGGGATGTATTTTGATGCAGAATGAAAGAGTGATAGCTTATGCCTCCAGACAACTGAAACCTTATGAGCAGAATTATCCTACTCATGATCTAAAATTGGCTGCTGTGGTTTTTGCTCTGAAGATTTAGCGGTATTATCTATATGGAGTGTTGTGTGATGTGTATACAGATCATAAGAGCCTAAAATATATCTTCACATAGAGGGAGCTGAATTTAAGGCAGAGGAGGTGGTTGGAACTATTGAAGGATTATGACCTGAATCTACAGTATCATCCTAGGAAGGCCAATGTAGTAGTTGATGCTTTGAGCAGAAAATCCTCTTCTAAGTTAGCTGCTATGATTACTTCCCAGCCTCACGTATTAAGAGATCTGGAGAAGTGGGAGGTTGGTCTAAGAGTACTGCAGTCTGATGGGCTTGTTGCAGCACTTGTACTCCAGCTGACCCTAGTTGACAGAATCAAGTCCTTCCAGATGGAAGATCCAGATCTACAAAGGATTAAAGAAGTGGTGCAGTCAGGAGTTCAGAATGAATTTTATGTGATGGAGGATGGATCCCTAAAATTTGAAGGAAGACTTTGTGTGCCAAACATTGAGGAATTGAAGGTTGAAATTTTGAAGGAGGCTCACTACTCTCTTATACTGTGCATCCAGGTGGCACTAAGATGTACAGAGACTTAAAGAAAAATTTTTGGTGGAAAGGTATGAAGAGGGAGATTGCTCAGTATGTGGCCAAGTGCTTGGTGTGTCACCGAGTGAAGGCCGAGCATCAAAGGCCGAGCATCAAATGCCGAGCAACAAAATCTCTGATGATTCCATAGTGGAAATGGGAAAAGATTACAATGGACTTTGTGACTGGTCTGCCCAAAACTCCTAAGAGTAACGATGCAGTTTGGGTCATTGTGGACAGACTAACAAAATCAGCTCATTTCCTACCTTTCAGAGTTGGGGTCTCTAGTGAAAGATTGGCTAATTTGTATATTGAGCAGATCGTGAGACTCCATAGTGTCCCGATATCTATTGTGTCAGATAGAGATACTAGGTTTGTGTCCCAGTTTTGGAAAAGTGTTCATAAGGCCATGGGAACCAAACTAAACTTCAGTACAGCCTATCATCCCCAGTCAGATGGACAATCAGAGAGGACCATACAGATTCTGGAGGACATATTGCGAGCTTGTGTGATGGACTTGTGGAGCTTGGGATAACCACTTACCTTTGGTGGAGTTTGCATATAATAATAGTTACCAAGCCAGCATTCAAATGGCTCCAATTGAAGCTCTGTATGGTAGGAGTTGTAGATCTCCTATATGTTGGGATGACGTGGGGAAAAGGAATTGCTAGGCCCTGAGCTGATTCAGCAAACAGTAGATAAGGTGCATTTGATCAGGAAGCGTCTTCGTACAGCTCAGAGCAGGCAAAAGAGCTATGCTGATGTCAGAAGAAGGGAATTAGAATTTCAGGTTGGGGACCTTGTCTTCTTAAGGGTATCACCAACCAAAGATGTGATGAGATTTGGGATTAGAGGAAAGCTGAGTCCATGTTATATTGGACCTTTTGAGATCTTGAGCAGAGTCAGAGAGGTTGCTTATAGCCTGGCACTGCCTCCGATTCTATCTGGGGTACACAATATTTTTTATGTCTCTATGTTGAGGAAGTATATCTCTGACCCCAGCCATGTCATAGCGTATGAGCCTATACAGTTCAGGAAAGATTTATCATATGAGGAGCATCCTGGACGTATTGTGGACCGCAAAGATCTGGTTCTGAGACGGCGTATTATTCCATATGTCAAGGTGCAATGGAGTAATCATTCTGAGAGGGAGGCTACTTGAGAACTTGAGGAGGAAATGAAAAAGAAATATCCATAACTATTTGAATCTTAATATAGTGAATGATATAGCTACGACTGTTGACGTTTGAATAAAGATTTAGTTGATTGTTAGTCCTTGGGACAAAATTGAAATTTTAATTTCTCTAATGAAAGTTATCAATTTCGAGGCTAAAATTTTTGTAAGGAGGGGAGAATGTAATCCCCTGATTTCATTAACTGCTCGTGAGAGTTATCACGAGATCGGGAAGATAGACTCTAAAGATTTGAATTTAAAATATCTCTAACTAACAGAGTCCCAAATCCCTTGATTTGAGGACTCTGCATCACCTTTAAAGGATCACTGAAACCTCTTTCTCATCATCCGCGAACGCCTTCTTTCCATCATCATCGTGCGCACATCTGCTCCTCGTAAGTCCCCCTATCCATGCTAGGGATTAGAGAGAGAGAGGGATTAGAGAGAGAGAGAGTCAGGAAGAAAGAGAGAGAGAGGTAGAGGCGGAGAGCTGCAGCCGGTTTGATCCTCGGTTTGGGCCCGACGGCGTGCCCGTTGCCTCGCCGGGCCTGAGCTCTGGTCGGAGACCCCCACCGGTGCGGGCAGGCATCCGGTGGAGGTCCGACCGGCCATGGTGTCGGCCGTGCCGTCGGCACGCTTCTTGGCCATGGTGAGTCGTAAGGGAGAAAGGGGGAAAGAGAGAGATTAGGGAGAGAGAGAGAGGGGAGGTTGGCCGCGGCGGTGGCCGGCTCTGGCCCGACCACTGGTGGCCAAACCGCCCTGGATTGGGCCGGCCATGTCGCCGGCATGAATCCAAGCCGCCACGGATAGAGAGAGACGAAAAAGGGAATCGGGAGAAATTGAAGAGAGAGAGAAGGAGGGGGGGCTGGCCGCGGCGGAGGCCAGCTCTGGTCCAGCTACCGGCAGTCGGGCCGCCACTAATTTTGGCTGGCGGTAGCCCTGGCTGTCAGCACGGCATGCCCCTGTTTTGTTTGAAACAGGGGAACAGTAGTATATATAAAAAAGGAAAGGAAGAAGATGGGCCAGCTGGGCTAACAGCGTTTTGGGCCCTGTTGGGCCGGTTCAGGAGCCCTGTTTAAGCAGCGTTTTGGGCCCTGTATCGGGCCGAGAATGGCAAAGTAAATATATGGTCGAATCAGGATTGATTCTAGTTTCTGGGGATAATTTTGTTTCCCTATTTGGGTGTATACATTGACAGATATTCGAGCCCAAAGTTGGGCCCGTGAAGTGGTTTGGGTAGAGTTTAAGAATCATTTTATAATTCAGATTTTAGAAATTTAATATTGAAAAATGATACTGTAGGTTCCCAGGTGTCCAATTAGCTGGGTCATCAATTGAAATTTGCGTACTGTGGTAAGTAAGTCAAGTATTATAATTTTATAAATTATTTAATTTAAATTGTGAACTTACAGTTAAATGTAATTATATTAATCTTGCAAAATTATGTTGTTATTATCAAGATGATAATATGCAATTATGATAATGACAGTAAAAATTTATGTGTCATCATGGTTCTCATATGATAGATTATGATATAACAGATCATCACATGACAGATTATCACATGACAGATTATGATATTACCGATTATGATATGACAGAATACTGGTATCAAGACCCTTCCTCTTAGGGGACATTTAAGAGTGATATACAAGATGAGTGTTGTAGGACCGTGGAACACATAAAGAAAAAAAACGATGACAGTATAAACAATATTTGGTTTACGTTGTATATTCTAGTATTTATTATTTAATTAAGCTTCCAAATTATATTGATATGATGACATGAATATGCTGATAGCATGAACAAATGTAATTTGAAATTGTATTAGGCTTACTTATTGAGTGTGAGCTCATAGAATTCTCACAATGTTTTTCAGAGCCTCAGGAATGAAGAAGGATATTTGGGATAGACGGAGCTTCTATTAAATAAACTTAGTTCCATTATATTGATTTAGTTTAGATTTGCTTGTGTGTAGGGCAGGTAGCCCAAGACTGATAATTATGGTTTGTAATAAATTATGGATTTGAATTTTTGCTTTATATTGATTTATGTGATGAAGTTTGAGACGCCTTGCATGCCAAGCATGCGGCGGGTTGTCACCCTAGTTCAAATTTTGGGACTGGGGCGTGACAGAGCTGCACAGGGAAATTGTGCAGGAAGCAGAAGCTTCCTGTGGAAGTTGTCACAGTAAGCATCTAAGCGTTTCTATCCATCATTTAACACAAAAAATTGCTTTCTAGTTTATTGTTCTCGATCTTAAATAATGAAGAAGTATTTGCTGAAAACATGAATCCTTTTCTGGCTTTGAAGTTCATTAGTTGAAATCTGTACAATTAATGCTGATACCAGAAACTCAGTGCTCTTTACAACCATTGGTGCTAGTAGGGAAAAAATCAGTGTAGTGGTAGTCTCTATTTCAAATATTTAGTGTCATTAGCGTTCACTCATGTAGAGTACTCTCTTTGGGTTTGACTTAGAAGCCTGATGCATACATTTTCAAAAATTTCTTTGGGGCAAGAACAAACTCCTTAGCGAGGCCAAAAATAATTCTGTGGAGTACCGTGGTACAAGGACATTATAGAACTGCTATGCCCATATCTAGGGCCATTATTGTGAATTTCTTTTATGGATCTGTTGCAATCAAAGATCAAATACTTTGTCAAAGGCTCAGTGGTCTCAGCCTGCTTCTTATCTTGGCCTCCTGTAGTATTGGTTGCACATGGCCATACTATTTCTCATATTTGACTTGATTTATCCATTCTTGGTGAAAATCCTCTCTCTCTCTCTCTCACTCTCACTCTCACATGTGCGTGCTTGCTTCTTGCCTTTCTCTGTCCCCCTTTTTGTGTGCCTAATGAAGGATCTACACAAAGAAGGATGCACTCTTAAATAGAAAACAGGGACAAAGTGGACTTGAAAAGACCGTATCAGTTGTTATGATACTATGCTAGAAAATAGAGGATGAAAAATGGCACATGAGAGTTTCAGTGAGGAAATTCAAAGGTTCTACAATACTTCATTTACTACACACCCATTACATGCAAAACATAACACTTCACTTCATAAAACTACATCACACACGATGCTACTGAGTAACTGAACACAAACACACTTATAACATGAACATAGTAACTGAACACAGTAACATGATTTACATTTGAGTCACACTTCTAACATCCTCCCTTGATTCAAACTCCATAAACCCAACATGCTTCTTAGCCTTTTGAACTTGTTTTCTGAGAGAGCTTTAGTAAGAATGTCAGCAACCTGTTCATTAGTTTTACAAAACTCCAAATTGATTTCTTCCTTTTCAACCTGCTCCCGAATGAAATGATATTTAATTTCTACATGCTTTGTACGCCCATGAAACATGGGATTATAGGCTAATGCTATAGCTGAGTTGTTATCACAAAATAGTATTGTAGCTTCTTTCTGTTTCTCTCCCAAATCTTCTAAAATTCTCCTCATCCAAATGCATTGATACATAGCCGCTATTGAAGCAATGTATTCAGCTTTCGTGCTAGACAGAGCAGTGGTTGCTTGCTTTTTTGAAGTCCATGAAATCATTCCTGAGCCAAGAGACAAGCAATGTCCCGTTGTACTCTTCCGATCTTCAGTATAATTTGCCCAACTGCTGTCACAAAACCCAATCAATCTGAAATCATCCACTTTAGTGTACATAATCCCCAAATCTTTTGTTCCAGCAACATATTTCAGGATTCGTTTAGCTGCTCTAAAATGGTGATTGGTTGGATTATGCATAATATTGAAATATAGTTCACAACATACATAATATCCGGCCTTGTATGAGTAAGATAAATCAAACCTCCAATTAAGCTTCTAAAATTCTTTTCATCCGCTTTCCCAGATCCATCATCCTTTAGTAATTTGTCATCAACATTCATAGGAGTCATTGTAGGATTACACTTTTGCATCTAAAATTTTTTTAGCAGATCATTTGCATATTCTGTTGAGATAGAAAATTCTAGATGGAGTTTGCATTATTACCTCCATTCCAAGAAAATACCTCATACTCCCCAAGTCTGTCATGTCAAACTCGGACATCATTTCTTGCTTAAATGTCTTCATTAAGGAATCTGAATTCCCAGTGAAGATTAAATCATCCACATAAATAAAAACAATAATAATCTCATCCTTGCCTTGAGATTTTTTATAGAGTGTAGGTTCACTCTTGCTGCCTTTAAAATTTCTTTCCAATAGATACATATTGATTCTACTATACCAAGCTCTTGGAGCCTTTTTCAAGCTATATAAAGCCTTCTTTAATTTATAAACTTTCTCCTTCTGACCACAAATCTCAAACCCTTTCGGCTGCTCCACATAAACCTCTTCTTCCAATTTCCCATTTAAGAATGCTGACTTAACATCTAGGTAAAAAACTTCCCACTGATTTTGTGCTGCAACTGCAAGAATAGTTCCTATGGTTTCTAATCTTGCAACGGGTGAGAAGGTTTCAAAGAAATCCACTCCTGGTATTTGAGCATATCCTTTAACAACTAATCTTACCTTGTATTTTTGCAATGTACCATCTGCATTGTATTTAGTTTTGAACACCCATTTCAACCCAATTTCTTTCTTCCTAGCTGGCAGATTAACCAGCTCCCAGTTTTGATTTTTTCCAATCATTTCTATTTTCATTCTTCATTGCTTTCTTCCAAACTTCTTGCTTAGAGGCTTCCTCATAATTCATTGGTTCAGCTATAAAGCATACCAATTGACAGCTTGCATAGATATCTTCCAAGCTTCTAATTTTTTTGGATGAAGATTCACTTTGCATTTCACTGCTACTTGTTTGCACACCATTGTCATTTGATTCAGACTCAACTTCTCTCTCTGAGATTCGATTGTTACTGATATTAGGGACATTGATCACATCCTTCATTTGTATTTTCAGTGGCTTAATTGCAGCATTTGTAGTCCAATCTCATGCATTTCCTTCATCAAATACAACATCTCTACTAATTTCTCAAGCGTGAACCTCATGTTTTATACTAAGACACATAAAGAAAAAGCTATTCTAGCTTTGCCTTGTACTACATTGTTTTGGAGTTAAATCATCCAAGCTGTGTGAATGTTGAAGCATCACAGTTACAAGATAAAATAAAATATGTTTTTCATGGTGTGATGCGTTATGGTTAGTCCTCAACCAGCAAAATGTCTCCTCTGAACATATTTTCTTACCCAGAGTTGCTTAGTTCCCCTTCAATATCTCTTGTATTGCGGAGAAGTTATTCCATGACACTTTCTACAACATTCCTTTGAATTGACTATAGTATTGAATTCCTACACTAGTGAAAATTTTCCATTGTAGGGCAAGTGTTACCAATATAGGCAAACCAGCCATTGACATCAAGTTTGCGGTCTATGTTTTTTTACATGCACTGATATGAAATAACATTGATTAAATTTTGGATCATATTAGCTGTAGTTCAGACCCCTATTATGATTAGCTTTAAAGGGAAGAGAGATTTAGATATATAATAATTTGGTTTTGAATCCAATCAGCAGAGGGCTTTAGTCCATGTGTGTGTGTGTGTAAAGGGGCCTAAGGTGCATAATCTTAAGAAAAATGTTGCTATAAGCTACAAACTGGAATGAAGGATCAAGAGATACTCTAAAGACGTTGTCAGGGATAAACTCACCTGTATCTCATGTTGATTATGAGAAATATTGTTTTGATTATGGCAAGATCTTCCATTAGCGAAGCTTGATTTACATCCTTTGATACTAGAATTTGTGGTAACTCTTTTATTATAATTTTTTTTTAAAAAAGTTCTTATTCTCCAAAAGATCTCTCCTGGGTCATAGGACAGCCTCTGATAGGACTTCTATACATGTCATCACAATGTTTATTGCCTTCAGAATGCCAAATACATATTATAGATGGCCTTGTAGCTTCAGAATCAGCATTTAGTACAGGTGGAAGAGTGATAGATGCATTTCAAAGTTCATTAGATCCTGATATTGTTGAAGCTATGATTTATCTTCAAGATTGGCAGAGATCTAAGAAAAAAAGGTAACTTATCGTATTTTATACAATATTTTTATTAGATTTAACTTATTTATAATATTTTACTATTTTTAAAATTTTGTTTTAGGTTATATTCCTTTCATTGTTCATGATCTCAATTCTCCTACTATGTTGGATGACTAACTATTCTATCTCCATTGAAGATTCAAACAAATCAATATCAACTCATATATTATAATAAGGTAAATGCAAATGATGTGTAGTTTTTAAAAAATAAGTTATTATTTTTATTTATGTATATACTACTATTTTTATTTTTATTTTTATTTTAGGATGATTAGAGCATTGAAGATTATTATACGATGTTATTCAATGATTTATAAACTTTTTACTTAATAGTTTATGAAATACTTCTTAAGACATTTGAGTTTATGAGATGCATTTAAGATTTATCATCAACAAATCCTATTAGATATTTTTATATGATGACTTAATGCTTCTAGCTATATAATATAATATAAATTCTATATGCAGGTTGCCAATGTTGTCATGTATCATGGGCAACTGATATCGACATGTTGCCAGGTATCAGGGGCAACCCATATCGACCTGCCAATTTTGCCTTGTTCATTTCATTCCAAAAATTTTGTGCTTGTGTGGGTTGTGATAATATTTTGAGCCTATTCAATTCAATTTGGCAATGATGATAGGGACTTCCAATTAATTTGATGCTTAATGTGCGGGCTGTGAAATCATGACTTGGAGGGCATTTCTAAATGCAACCGTTGTGATTCACAACTTGTAAAACCCATGGATCGCATGGGGTCAAATGTGGATCACGTGGGGAGGAAAAGTCTTCTCTCCATGCGTGATTTCAGGGAAGGCACCGCCCATAAAATTTGGGTAGGTGCTGCCCTCGTCCCTTCCCCTCACCATGATAAAAGGGGAGGGGAGGAGCTCCCTCCTCACCCCGAGCCGCTACCTTCTGCATCGGCAAGGTAAGCAGAGCTTCGGAGAGAGAGGGAGAGGGAAGATAAGGCTGCGGCACTGGAGGTCGGGGCCCCCTCACCGCAATGGTGGAGCAACCATGGGGTAGAGAAAGAGGGCCGTTGGGGAGCCCTCCCTTGATGCAGGAACCAAGTTGACACGCAGCTTGGTTCAAATCTGGCAGCAAGCCCGTCAGCTCGCTGGGCCCGGGCCGTGGGTAGCGGCCACCACTGGCGCCAGGGTGGTGTTCGGTGAGGGTCCGGCCAACCTTCCCTAGCCAGCCACACCGCCGCCCAAGTAGGGAGAAGGCGGGAGGAATAGAGGGAGAATAGGGAAGGAAGAAAAGAGGGAGAAGAAGAAGAAGAAAAGAAAAGAAAAGAAAAGACAGGAAAAGGAGGAGGAGGTTGGTGGAGGTCGGCACTATGCCGGCCGATGGCGGCCGGTTGGCTGACCGAAGAAGGGCTGATGGTGGCCCGGTGATCGGAAAGCATGGGTTTGGGTGAACCCAGGAAACAGAGAAGAAAAGAAACAAGAAGAAAGAAAGAAAAGGGAGGGGCTGGGCCCAGGTTCAGCCCAGCCTAGTTATCTCTTTCGGCTGATTTTTTGGGCACCAAATCGGGCCAGGTCCAATAAAAGAAAATGGGGTTTGGATCAGTGTTAATCCTAGTTTCTTGGAGTATTTTTATTTTTCTATTTGGGCTTATATATTAGGAGATATTCAAGCCCCAATTTAGCCTCAGGATTAAATTGGGTAGAATTTAGAAGTTATTTTGATATACTGATTTTGGAGATTAAAAATTGAAAATTAATGCTGTAGGTATTCAGGTGCCCAAATAGCTGATTTATACTTTTGAATTAGCGTCAGAAGGTAAGTAAGTCATTTATCATGATTTTTATGAGTAAATAAGCCATTTATTATGATTTTTGTGATTTATTAAAGTATAGAAATTATGGATGCTATACTGATATATAGTATATAATTTGAAAATGAGAAAATGGATTTGATACTGAAAGATGTTGTTATGCTTTTGGCAATAATACATGCTATTTTGCAAACGTGACATGAAAATGATATTTTATGAATATGCTATTATGTGTCACCACGGTCCACTATGATATGACATGATATATTACATGACTCCAGTTAAACGGGACCCACCCTCCATAGGGTGAATATGTGGAGGACACACATCCTTGAGTGTGCTGTGACAGGATACAACATGATATGCTACATGACTCCGGTTAAACGGGACCCATCCTTCACAGGGTGAATATGTGAAGGACACACATTCTTGGGATGTGCTGTGATAGGTTACAACATGATATGCTACATGACTCCAGTTCATCAAAACCCATTTCCATAGGGCGAATATGTGGAGGACACACCCGAGGGGTGTTCTATTTACGTGGACGTAGTGTATGACCGTGGAACATTGGTATAAAATGGAATTTACATGCTATTTATAGTGGTATAGTGGTTTTTATCTGAATTTGTATTTTGAAATGCCATATGGTAATAGCTTCCAAATTACTTTGAACATACGATATGCATGTCTTGATAACACGGTAAAATGTATTTGATATTTGGAAGCTTGACATGTGTTTTTACATATGAAAATCTGCTTTGCTAAAAATCTAAAATGATTATATTATATTACAGTAGGCTTACTTATTGAGTGTGAGCTCATTTAAATCTCACAATATTTTTTTAGAGCCAAAGGACTGAAGAAGGGATATAGGGTAGTTGGAGCATATATCAGAATAATTTAGATCCAACATTTTGTCCCCATTGATTTATGTATTATGGGCATGAAACCTAAAACTTATGAGTATGACTTGTATTAAAGTTATTGACTCTGAATAACATATAGTTATTACCTCTCCATGTATTAAGTGTTATGATTTAGGATGCCTTGCAAGCCTAGCATGCGGCGGATTGCCACCCCTTGACTACCACATCGGATCCGGGGCGTAACACAACTTGTGAAGCATATGTTTGACACTCTATCTGAGCCAAGGGCCATGATGTTAGGTAGATTCATAGCATTTTCTGACTCGGATGCATGGAAATTGTAACCGTCAGGAAATAACAACTGATAATGTATTTTTAAGCCCACTCAAACTATGTCCCTATATCTGATAAGTTACTATTTCAGTAATGTTTTCACAGTGCGAAACAATGTAATGTTTTAATCTATCTGGGCTAAGGGCAGTCTTGAGTTACTTTCATATTTCATCTTGTCATCATCTTGATGATGGAACAGAAAACCCTTCTATGGATTCTGTGATCCTTTCTTATTCTTTTGATTTTTTAGTTATCATTGCTAATGCTCATTAACTTCTTTCTTGTTTATCATAGGCATGCTTGTGAATCCATTTGTTCATGTACATATCCGTCTACCATTCATAAATATTGATGTGGACACAATATTCTTCACTTTGATGTTCTAGCTTGTTTTGTTTTCAGGTTGAAGGTGATGGAAGATTAATTCTTGCTACAGGTGAGGAGGTTATGGAGGTTGAGCATCTGCTTGGGGAAGACGTGAGTGGACGGGCTGCAGAGGAAGCCACAAAACATTTTGATGTATCTGTTTCTAATGAAGGGGTTGCCCTCTAAAAGGTCTGATTTTGAAGGTAATTAGTGTTGTATTTATCTTTTCTTGTTTATACTTTTCTCTTAGAGAAATTTATGTACTTACAAGTTAAAATACATAAACTTTAGCATAAAGTTTGGGTGTATACTCTTGTTATGTTCTTCTTATCTTTTTTTATTTGAGTATAGTTCTTGTGCTATTAAAAGTGATATTTTAGTGAGCTAGTTTGTGCTTTTGAAGTATTTCTCAGATGCTTCCTTCCTCTGGTATGCCAAAATTCTTATGCATCTTACATAGGCTATGAACTTGTTTTGTGATGCTAGTCCAGCTTTAGTTTCTCACAGTGTTTATTGCCTTCAGAATGCCAAATACATATTATAGATGGCCTTGTAGCTTCAGAATCAGCATTTAGTACAGGTGGACGAGTGATAGATGCATTTCAAAGTTCATTAGATTCTGATATTGTTGAAGCTATGATTTATCTTCAAGATTGGCAGACATCTAAGAAAAAAAGGTAACTTATTGTATTTTATACAATATTTCTATTAGATTTAACTTATTTATAATATTTTACTATTTTTTAAAATTTTGTTTTAGGTCATAGTCCTTCCATTGTTCATGATCTTAATTCTCTTGCTATGTTGGATAACTAACTATTCTATCTCCATTGAAGATTCAAACAAATCAATATCAACTCATATATTATAATAAGGTAAATGCAAATGATGTGTAATTTTTAAAAAATAAGTTATGATTTTTATTTATGTATATCGAACTTTTGTACTAATATTTTTATTTTAGGATGATTAGAGCATTGAAGATTATTATATGATGTTATTCAATGATTTGTAAACTTTTTACTTAATAATTTATGAAATACTTCTTAAGACTTTTGAGTTTATGAGATGCATTTAAGATTTATCGTTAACAAATCCTATTAGATATTTTCATTTGATGACTTAATGCTTCTAGCTATATAATATAATAAAATTCTATATGCAGGTTGCCAATGTTATCATGTATCATGGGCAACTGATATCGACATGTTGCCATGTATCAGGGGCCAACCCATACCGACCTACCAATTTTGCCTTGTTCATTTCATTCCAAAAATTTTGTGCTTGTGTGGGCTGTGATAATATTTTGAGCCTATTCAATTCAATTTGGCAATGATGATAGGGACTTCCAATTTATTTTGACGCTCAATGTGTGGGCTGTGAAATCATGACTTGGAGGGCATTTCTAAATGCAACAGTTGTGATTCATAACTTGTGAAGCATATGTTTGACACTCTATATGTGTGGGCAATGAAATCATGACTTGGAGGGCATTTCTAAATGCAATCGTTGTGATTCACAACTTGTAAACCCCGCGGATCGCATGGGGTCAAATGTGGATCACGTGGGGAGGGAAAGTCTTCCCTCCGTGCGTGATTTCAGGGAAGGCACCGCCCATAAAATCCGAGCAGGCGCCACCCTCTGTCCCCTCCCCTCACCATGATAAAAGGGGAGGGGAGGAGCTCCCTCCTCACCCCGAGCTGCTACCTTCTACATCGGTAAGGTAAGTAGATTTTGGAGAGAGAGGGAGAGGGAAGATAAGGCCGCGGCACTGAAATTTATGAGTATGACTTGTATTAAAGATATTGACTCTGAATGACATATAGTTATTACCTCTCCTTGTATTAAGTGTTATGATTTAGGACGCCTTGCTTGCCTGGCATGCAGTGGGTTGCCACCCCTTGACTACCACATCATGTCCGGGGCGTGACACAACTTGTGAAGCATATGTTGGACACTCTATCTGAGCCAAGGGCCATGATGTTAGGCAGATTCATAGCATTTTCTGACTCGGATGCATGCAAATTGTAACCGTCAGGAAATAATAACCGATAATGTCTTTCTGAGCCCACTCAAACTATGTCCCTATATCTAATAAGTTACTATTTCAGTAATGTTTTCACAGTGCGAAACAATGTAATGTTTTACTCTATCTGAGCCAAGGGCAGTCTTGAGTTACTTTCATATTTCATCTTGTCATCATCTTGATGATGGAACAGAAAACCCTTCTATGGATTCTGTGATCCTTTCTTATTCTTTTAATTTTTTAGTTATCATTGCTAATGCTCAGTGATGTGGCTAATCACCAGCAGGTAGTACGGTAACATCCCATGATTTTCGAACAAAATAATTTCGGGTAGCTTTGGACCCGGTCTCGGCTCCGGTCTCGCTTCGGCCTCGGATTTGGCTTGGCCTCGGCTCCGGTCTCACCTTAGCCTCGGATTCGGCTTGGTCTCGGCTCCGGTCTCGCCTCGGCCTCAAGTTCGGCTTGGCCTCGGCTCCGATCTCGCCTCAGCCTCGATTCGGCTCGGTCTTGGCTTCGGTCTCGCCTCGGCCTCAAGTTTGGCTTGGCCTTGGCTCCGGTCTCGCCTCGGCCTCGGATTCGGCTTGACCTCGGCCTCGGTCTTGCCTCCGCCTCGGATTCGGCTCGGCCTCGGCTCCGGTCTCACCTCGGCCTCAAGTTTGGCTTGGCCTTGGCTCCGGTCTCGCCTCGGCCTCGGATTCGGCTTGGCTTCGGCTCCGGTCTCGCCTTGATCTAAGTACACTCGCTACTCTCGTGAAATCAACTCCTAACGTTAGATGCAATAACTTGAAGCACAACACATCTTGCTAGCCTGTTATGGCTGGAATCACCGACAGTTACCAACACACCGTATAGCCGCCGATATCTACGGCGCCCACTCAGCAATGGTGCACCCACTTACTGCTCGCAGCCAATCCTAAAAGAAGGGATTCGGCGGTTCCAACGGCATGGGAGTAAAAAAGACCCTTGGAAAGGTATAAATAAAGACCCTAGCCTACCATGCGAGGGGGATCTCTACTCTCACAAAAAAATAACCTATCCTCCAGATTGCTAACTTGAGCGTCGGAGGGTCCCCGCCAGAACCACCGCCCGAGACTTTTCTTGCAGGTTCCTAGCCGAAGGAGGCGATCCAACCACTCCCCTGAAGGCACGAGGACCTCATCTCTAACCTGATGCATCCCAAAAGTGATCTGGCGGCAACACTCAGTAACTTTTTTCTTGTTTATCATAGGCATGCTTGTGAATCCATTCGTTCATCCATCTGCCATTCATAAATATTGATGTGGACACAATATTCTTCACTTTGATGTTCTAGCTTGTATTGTTTTCAGGTTGAAGGTGATGGAAGATTAATTCTTGCTACAGGTGAGGAGGTTATGGAGGTTGAGCATCTGCTTGGGGAAGATGTGAATGGATGGTCTGCAGAGGAAGCCACAAAACATTTTGATTGGGTCAGATCAATGGGTTAGAGTAACCTGAGAACCAATACCAATCCGACTTGATTGGGTTGGATTGGTTTGGTTCTGAGAGCTCATCATGTTGGTTTTGGGTCCAAAATCCTGGAATCGACCCCCATTGGATTAGTTCTCGGTTCCAAGGGTCTATTCCTTGGTTCTGATTCAAGAATCGACCATAGATTTTTTTAAAAAATAAAGTATTCTTAAGAATCAAATTAGACACTTTAGATATATCTCATAAATTATGCACCATCTCTACTAAAGATATTTAATGTTAGATTAATCAACAAATATTATATATATCCTTTTAGTTAACACAGCCAAGAAAAAAAATAGCCATTAGATATTAGAATAGTGTCATCTAAAGGAAAAAAAGAAAAATGAACAAATATTTATCAATATTGTGAGTGTTTTTGAGCTTTTTTTTTTTATGATTCTTAATCTCACGCAACTTCTTAACTAAGAGAAAAGCCTTTATTATATTGAAAATGAGAACAAAGTAAAAATGTTTGAACTAATGCAAAAAAAGGAAAATAGGTTTACCCTGTAACGGACTTAGAGCTGACCTGATATGATTAGGTTGGTTCCAAGATATGATTAGTTCAGTTTTGGGTCCAAAGTCCTAGAATTGATCTTGATTAGGTTGGTTCTTGGTTTTGGCTTGAAACCTACCCAACACAGCTCATGCTCACCCCTACCTGTTTCGCTTCAAGGAAAAGGAAAGCACTTGTTT
>UESW01001885.1:292101-333681 GCA_900491605.1 Calamus simplicifolius
ATGCTGAAAATTTTCAAGTTCCACCCCATGCACCACTCTTGACGGCTGCTCTGCTCCTGAACCTTCCTCACATAGACCAAAAATTAGATCAAAAGTAGTGAGAATAAAGGAATTCGATATGACAAGCCGAACAAGAACAAAACATGCACGAAGTGAAATTCCGTCGCTTACTTACCTATTGGAAGTGTGATTCAACCTTCAAAGGCTTTGTTCAGCCAGGTCCAAATTCAAATGTGTTGTAATGTATTTGGGTTTAATTCAATGGGTAGTTATTTGTATTAGGCCTTTTGAATCAGTTCTTAAAATTGGTTTTCAGTTTTTTTTTCAAAATTTCTGAAACTGCCAGGAAAAATGTCCAGATTGTTGTATGTTGAAAAATGTTTTTAGTGTGGTTTTTGTGTATGTATTATGGTAAGCTTTTCCCATTGAATGAAAGTATTATTCAGTCATTTCTCTCTGAAACTCCACCATGCCAGTTTATTGAAGTTTCAGAATTTTCTAAAATTGTGTCCAGGAAATAGTTTTTGTTTTCTCTTCTTCCAATTGATTGTATTCCTTTGGGTTTTGTTTCCTTCAAAGTGGTATCAGCCACATTTCAGAAGTAAGGAGAAGGAAGTCAAGAGTGTTATTATCATCATTAACTGGTGATTTGTTTGAAGATGGCAGTGATACAGGTTCAATCAGCATTTCTTCTCAAATGCTCCCAATTCTCAAATCTAGAATTATGATTCCTGGAGTTTAAAAATGAAGACTTTCTTCATGTCAAATGAGTTATGGACATTGGTGGAGAGTGGTTTCAATGAAGATGAAGAGAGATTGACCGCTGCACAAAGAACTGAGTTGAAAGAAAATAGGAAGAAGGACAGCAAAGCGTTGTTCTACATTCAAACTGCTGTTGATGAAGATATTTTTTCAAAGATTATGGGAGCAACAAGATCCAAAATTGTTTGGGAGATACTGAAGGAGGAGTTTAAAGGGACTGACAAAATGATAATAGTAAGACTTCAGACTCTTCGAAGGGAGTTTGAGTCTCTTCTGATGAAGAACTCTGAAACTATCCATGAGTTTTCAACCGGGTGAGTCTGATTGTGAATCAAGCCAGATCCTTGGGTGAAAACATGTCAGAACAATTGATTGTGGAGAAGATTTTGAGAAGTCTTCCTCCAAAGTTTGATCATGGTGGCAGCGATTGAGGAATCAAAAGATCTCTCACAGTTGTCATTTAATTGTTTGATTGGATCCTTAAAGGCACATGAACAGCGGTTGAATACTCGGATAGAAGTAATCACTGAACAAGTGTTTCAGATGAAAATGAATGAGAAGGAAAGCAGCAAAGGAGTGTCAGATGAAAGATCTTTCAGACTGGAAGAGTTTTTGGCAGAGGTGGTAATCCAAGAGGAAGATTTAGAGGAAGAGGCCATGGCAGAAATTCTGGAAGAGGATTCAGTAGACAGCAAGTTCAAAATTTTCAACAAAATTCTGGTAACAAATTTCAAACCCCCTTTAAGTGTCATAATTGTGGACGTTATGGTCATCTCAAGGCTTTTTGCTGGAATAGAACCAGTAATCAAGCCAATTATCATGCAAACAAAATTGAAAAGGATGAAGAAACAAGCAGTGAAGCATTATTCCTAACTTGTCTTTCATCCATTGATCACTGTAAAGAAATTTGGTTTCTTGACAGTGGTTGTAGCAACCATATGACTAGAAATAAATCATTATTTGTGAATCTAGATGAGTCCATTAAATCTGAAGTGAAAATGGGGGATGATAGGCATGTGAAAGTGTTTGGAAAAGGGACTGTTACAGTAAAGCTGAAATCTGAGAATAAATTCATACACGATGTTATGTTTGTTCCCTGTTTAGCTCAGAATTTAATCAGTTTGGGGCAGTTAGTGAACAAGGGATTTTATGCTGTGTTTGATCATGACAAATGCATGATTTATAAGGAAAAAAATCAGGAACTAGTTGCTACTAGCAACCGGACAAAGAACAATATGTATCCCTTGTTCTTTTCAGATATGGGAACTAAAGTTTTGAAAGCTGAATCCATTAATGACACTTCCTTGTGGCATAAGAGGTTTGGTCATTTAAACATCAAGAGTTTGCAATATTTGGGAAAAAATAAATTGGTGTCTGGTTTGCTTGATAATCTGAATTCTGATCAGGAGCTGTGTGAAGATTGTGTTTTTGGGAAGCAACATAGAGTCCCATTTGGAAAAAACAAAGCATGGAGAGCTGAAACTCCATTGCAATTGGTTCATTCAGATATATGTGGACCAATGAGTGTGCCATCACTTAACAAAAGTTTGTATTTTCTAATCTTTGTGGATGATGCAACCCGGATGACCTGGGTGTATTTTTTGAAAGAAAAATCTGAAACCTTTGAAGTGTTTGTCCAATTCAAGGCTCTTGTTGAGAAGCAATCAGGCTTCTCATTGAAGGTGTTAAGGACTGATAGAGGTGGGGAGTTTACCTCTAAACAGTTCAGTTTGTTTTGTAAAAACCATGGAATTTTAGGCAGTTGACAGTTGCCTATACTCCACAGCAAAATGGAGTTGCAGAAAGAAAAAACCATGTGATTGTTGAAAGGGCCAGATGTTTGTTGAAGGCAAGGGGCCTTCCTAAGTTTTTTTGGGCAGAAGCAGTGGCAACTGCCATTTATTTGTTGAACATTTCTCCCACCAAGTCAGTTGATGGTAAAACACCATATGAGGCTTGGTTTGGTTTCAAACCAAATGTTTCACATCTAAATTTTTTTGGATGTGTAGCCTATGCTCATGTGCCAGTAGAAAAGAGAAAAAAGCTTGATGACAAGAGCAAGAAATATGTTTTCATTGGATATTCAAATGAAACAAAAGGGTATAGGCTATATGATCCTGTGAAAAAATTAGAAGTCAGTAGGGATGTTATCTTTGATGAAAAAAGTGCCTGGGATTGGTCTGCAAAAATAGTGATCAAACCATTGAAATTGCAAGAAGAAGGAGTGCAAGAAGGAGTGGTGAATGCTCCTCCAATTAGTGATGTTAGAAGTTAGAAAGGGAGAATGTATCAGAATCAAGTATTGATGGTGTGGAAATTGAAAACTCATCCAGAAAATTCAGAAGTCTGACTGATATCTATGAAAACTGTCAATTAGTATGTTTTATAGCTGAACCAGTGAGTTTTGAGGAAGCTTCAGAGCAGGAAGAGTGAGGAGAGCAATGGAAGATGAGTTGCATATGATTGAAAAGAACCAGACATGGGAGCTGGTTGATCTGCCTGGAAAGAAAGAAATTGGGCTGAAATGGGTATATAAAACCAAAGATAATGCTGATGGTTCCTTGCAAAAACACAAGGCAAGGTTAGTGGTTAAAGGATATGCCCAAATGCCAGGTGTAGATTACTTTGAAACTTTCTCACCTTGTGGCAAGAATTGAGACCATTAGAACAGTCCTAGCTATAGCTGCACAAAATCAGTGGGAAGTTTTTCAGCTTGATGTTAAGTCAGCATTTTTGAATGGTGAATTAGAAGAGGAGGTTTATGTTGAGCAACTAGAAGGCTTTGAGGTTTGTGGTCAGGAAGAGAAGGTTTATAAACTGAGAAAAGCCTTATATGGTTTAAAATAGGCTCCAAGAACCTGGTACAGCAGAATTAGCAGGTATTTTGTGAAAAGTGGTTTTGAAGGCAGTAAGAGTGAACCTACACTCTACAAAAAATGTCAAGGCAAGGCTGAAATCATCATAGTTTGTGTGTATGTGGATGATTTAATTTTCACAGGGAATTCAAAGTCTTTGATGAAGAGTTTTAAACAAGAGATGATGGCTGAATTTGAAATGATAGACCTAGGAAGGATGAAATATTTTCTTGGTATGGAGGTTATGCAAAGTTCATCTGGAATTTTTCTGTCTCAAGAGAAGTATGCCAAGGATTTGCTGAAGAAGTTTCAGATGCAAACTTGCAATTCAGTTGTGACTCCAATGAATTCAAGTGAAAAATTAGAAGGATGATGGTTCAGGGAAGGCTGATGAAAAAAGGTTTAGAAGTTTGATTGGAGGATTAATTTATCTCACCCACACAAGACCAGACATCATGTTTGCAGTGAGTTATGCTTCAAGATTCATGCACAATCCCTCTAATCATCATTTTGGAGTTGCAAAGATCTTAAAGTATGTGGCAGGAACAGCAAATCTGGGAATTTTGTATGCCAAGGTGAATAATTTCAGTTTGATGGGTTTTTGTGATAGTAGCTGGGCCGATTGTGTTGATGATAGAAAAAGCATAACCGGTTATTGTTTCTCCCTTGGATCAGGATTGATTTCATGGTGCTCAAAGAAGCAATCAACAATTGCTTTATCAAGCACAGAAGCTGAATACATAACTTCTACCCAGCTGGTTGTCAAGGTGTTTGGCTAAGAAGAATAATGGAAGATCTAGGAGAAAGGCAAGGGAATGCTACGGTTCTATTTTGTGACAATAACTCAGCTATAGCCTTAGCC
Source organism: Calamus simplicifolius (assembly GCA_900491605.1). Lineage (NCBI taxonomy): Eukaryota > Viridiplantae > Streptophyta > Magnoliopsida > Arecales > Arecaceae > Calamus > Calamus simplicifolius. The sequence goes on from UESW01001885.1 coordinate 296,581, forward strand.
AATAATATATTTCATGGGTTCAAAGCATATAGAGATCAAGCATCATTTTATTCGGGAGTTGATTGAACGGGAAGAAATCAAAATGGTTTACCGCAAAACAGATGAGTAGGTGCAGATATTTTTACCAAGGCTTTGCCAAAAAATAGTTCAGGAAGCTAAGATCATTGTTGGGTTTAAGCAGTTTGAATCAAGGGGGTGTATTGGAAGTGTGATTCAACCTTCAAAGGCTTTGTTCAGCCAGGTCCAAATTCAAATGTGTTGTAATGTATTTGGGTTTAATTCAATGGGTAGTTATTTGTATTAGGCCTTTTGAATCAGTTCTTAAAATTGGTTTTCAGTTTTTTTTTCAAAATTTCTGAAACTACCAGGAAAAATGTTCAGATTGTTTATGTTGAAAATGTTTTTAGTGTGGTTTTTGTGTATGTATTATGGTAAGCTTTTCCCATTGAATGAAAGTATTATTCAGTCATTTTCTCTCTGAAACTCCATCGTGCCAGTTTATTGAAGTTTCAGAATTTTCTGAAACTGTGTCCAGGAAACAGTTTTTGTGTTTCTCTTCTTCCAATTGATTGTATTCCTTTGGGTTTTGTTTCCTTCATTACCTGCATTAATTATCTATGACAAAATTGTTCATCTGGTTGTTGGACCAGAACTTTCAAGGCCGAAGGTAACACCAAATGTTCAAGTTAAATGACATATCCAACTGCGCCTAGCTAAACATGAAAAGAACAGTGAGCAAAAGGTTTTGCTCCAAAACTTTGGAAAATCATCTTGCATGTTTTTTTTTTTTAAAAAAAAATCATCAGGCTATTTGATCATGATTGGGCAATGGATTGCAAGGATAGAAGAGGTCTTGTTATGAAACAAGGTGTCTATTACTACTTTGCTTACTAAATCTTTCGAGGTTCAAAAATTTACATATTTGAAAAAGAAAAAAAAAAAACCGTTCACTCCTCATGGAGCAACTTGAGAAGCAATGAGCCTCCCTCCTAGGTTGCCATATGATCTCATAGAAGTCGGAGAGATGATTTGTTTACATTTGCAAATGTTATAGACTAAGCAGATGCTATAACAGCTAACCTGTCCTGTGCTCTCCAAACGTCTCGGTTGCAGCAGCAAGCTCATGAAATGTGAAAGTTTGTGCTGCGATATGTGATGATATTCCATCTCTGGGCAGCGATTCTTCCTTCTTGCAGTCTGAACCATTCTGCACCAGAAAACAATTCAATATTATTGAACGGGAAAATCAAATTGAATGTAGTAAAGAAATAAGTACAAAGAACCTTGTGGCCCGAGCTTGTGATGTTGATAAAAAGCATCATATGGCATGACAATAGCCATTATTTTAAATTGCAAATCAAGTACATTCAATAGACCAAAATATGAGAATATACAAAGGATTTGGTAAACGGAGTTCGTTGTCTTGCAGCAAGGTGGAAGATCTTTTGCCAAACAAATGACTTTAATGGTATCGCTTCTTTACCTGGCAAGACAAAAGACTACCTAATGCAAAGCTTACAGTAGAATCATACATTTCATTATTCCATGAACAAAATTAATGACAAATACTGGAAAAGCTCTGCAGAAAACTACTGATCTCCAAACAGCCCCTAAGCTGTTCATTCGAAATTGTGAAAAGAGAAACGCGAAAGAAGGATTTCAAGAAAGACACCAGAACAAGAAGTAAACCAAAGCAAAACAGGGGACTGAAAGATCATATATCAACTTGAGTGGAAATGGAGGCTATAATCGCAAACTAAATTTCAAAATAGATTGTAAAACAACTGAAGGTGAGTAAGAGTTAAACTGAACGGCGTTTGCTAACTTTTATTAGAAAATTTAAATCTTTCACCCAAATTCCATATCTTTTCACAGAATAAATCAGAAAGTTCATTACCTAAGCTAGCCCTGGTCCCATGACGAGAAGTTGGAGCACCTGAGCGCCCCCTCTCAACGTCCTCACCTCCTTGCTCCAACTTATCTGGCGATCGAAAACATGAGAAAAACCCATCTCCAATGCGCCCCGAGGTAATCTCACAGAAGTTGGAGAGAAAATTGGCCGCCCGCTGATCAGCAAGAGCAGCAAAAAGAAGAGGGTTAAAAAATAAATAGAAAGCCGGTTTTTAGGCAAGCAAGGGAAAGAGAGCGTTTCAGCTTACGTTTCTGGCTGGAGCGAGCAGTCGAAGTCCATCGCGGAAACTTCTTCACGGATAAGGCTGAAGCGAGAAATAGGAAGCCGGGTCTTCGCCGACGGAGGATATGGAGGAGGGTTCAAGAACCTAGGATCCATATATAGGGTTAATAGGCGTGGCATTCGGCACCAATGGGAGTTTGGAGGGAGAAGACAAGGGGATGAAGCGTCGGTGGCAAGGGGAAGGGAGTGAGGAGGGAGCGTGCATGCAACGTTCTTTCTATAGAGGATATGAGACGGAGGTAGGGCCAGGGATGATTCTTTCGAAACAGGTACATAGCATATAGTATGTAACAGTTCAACACAAACTCGATCGACATTATTTCATAGTACAGCATCGAATGTCACAGCACATGATAGCAGCTTCCAGCAACAACAGACAATAACACTCTATATAGGACGGACTCGACCGATATTATTCAGTCATGAACCAACCCGTAACTCCAACAGACAACATACATAACACGGACAACGCACAACACGGACGTACACGATGGAGATTAATTATATTAAGCTAAACCGTCGATCGCCATTCTCTAGTCGACGTGCTCCTGTGCTCAGCAACACGATCCGATGCACACCCCAACCACCAGACCAACTGGAATGCGTTGGATGTTAGCCATACAATTAATCCATGCACTGATTCGGATGGCTCAACTGACTCAGAATTGTCTCTTCTTATTAGATAATCAATCACTCGAAAGGTCCGAACCATTCACGTGAATGATGCAATTCGTATAATCTTTCTTTTCTTCTAATCTGGGCATTCATGAGAATAATTGAATAAATCAACAGATTGGCAGGATAAAAATGATTAGATGCGAATCTGACCCATGATAACAACAACACATGTACTAATTTGTAGTTGAAAGTTTTAACAATCAGCGGTAACAGCTACTGGACCTAAAATAATAGACAAACAATCAGAGGATAAGCTTGGATTTCATTTGATTCTGAACTTGTGCTGGCGCAGTCGCCCTGATCGAGGTTCATCTCCAGAGAAGATTAAAAGAAAAAAAAAAAAAAAAAAAATCCTTGATCGAGTAAGATCTTGGTGTACCCACCTATTTTGCAAATCATTCATTCGGGAGGACAGCATGCATATTCTAATTGAATGGTCAGGGTTCGTCATCATTTAATTCTTCAAGATGGCGATTGGTCATGAGGGTGTGCCAGAAAACAAAACAAAAACAAAATAAAATGCTCCTCTATAGCCATTTGGGATTGTGTTTTAGCAATGGGGAGTACTGTTACTGATGGCTTGGGAAAGTGGGAAATGGTTGTCCACCGTTGCGTTAATTTCTGGCCATATATATATTATTCTGGGGCAGGATTCTTGGTTATCGCCTCAGAGGATTGATTTTAGATTCGTATTTGTGAAGTTTGATCATTGAGGACTTCGAGACGGATTTGTCTGAGATCAGCGAAGAGCTGGCCGAGATCGAGGGGCAGATAACTGATATCTTCCGCGCATTGTCGTAAGAATCCAGAACGCTTCCCTTCATTTTGGTTTGTTAGGTGATGTCAGGACTTAATTTATCAACCATTTAAAGTCATTATTTCTAACAAATTCAGAAAAGACTGAATTTTTTTTTTTTCCTGGGTGAAATATCTGTTACTGAAGTCTCTAAATGGGGTGAAGCGGCTTCTGCAAAACTCTTTTTCAACCTCGTTTCCTCGGAGCAATGAAAAAATTTTGAAGAATGCGAAATTAACTGGTGAAATATGAAGTCTTGAACATTTGTTTTTTGAAATTGGTGTTCTATGTAAATGTAAACGTGATTAAGTACATTACATGAAGAATCGGGACAGCCATCGTTCCTGCGGAGTCCACCTTCCAGCATTATCCTTGAGAGGGGAGTCCTACTGCTCGTAACCCCATCCCGATCGGCATCCGAGGGGAGTCCATTCTGGCAGCGAGCGAAGGCGGAGGGAGCAACGGTGGTGGCCACAAGCACCAGGACCACCACCAGGAGCGAAGCAACCGTGTTCCTCTCCATCTCGATCTATACCTTCCTCTCTTGCTTCCCACTACTACTGCGATTAATTATGCTGTATATGCTTCTCCCTCAAGTCCCATGATATTTATAATCGTAGAATCCACCAGATTCTTAAATATTAATTCAACTTATAAATCTACCGGGGTTCTTAACCCAATACGGGATACCCAAGGATTACTGTGGGCTGACCTAGCATTTGGAACGCATCCATTAATTGTGTTGCCGCCAAATCACTTTTGAGGAGCGCCGGGTGAGCTGGGATCTCTGCAGAGGGGTCTCCGTCTCGAGGATGTAGAAGGGTCACTTTTGATGAGCGTCAAGCGACAGGAATGATGGCGACCGCCTCCTTCAGCCGGAAACCTGCAAGAAAAGTCCCGGACCGGTGGTTCCGGCGGGGACCCTCCGACGCTCAAATCAGCGATCTAGAGAACAGGGATTTTTAATGAAAGAGTAGAGATTGAGTCCCCTTCCCTCGTTGGGAGTTGGGCTCTTATATACCTGTTTGGGGGTCCCTCTTACCCTTCGTTAATAACAGCCGAATCACATCTTCCGTTAAGATCGGCTACAGCTGCTAAACGTGTGCCATAAGTCCCGGCAACGGTTCATAATATAGCGGTAACCACCCGTGATCTTGGCAAAAGAGAAACGGGTTGGCAAGCCACGTGGAAGCTCTGTGTGAATAGAAATGGGTGATAAGGTTAGTCACGTGGGCCCCAAGTGCAACCATTGGGATAGAAGATGTTTAAAGTTGAAGCTAGAAGTCCCTCGTAGAGCATTAATTATGGAGTTATGACACTATTCACGTGCAAGGCACTGTTCATGTGACACTGTTCACGGCCGAGGGGAATAGACCAAGGGGCCGAGACCGTAGGAAAAAGGCCGAAGCTGTTTATGGCCGAATGAAAAGCAACGCCGAAGGGGCTAACGAGCAGCCATAAATACGAGAGAATGCTATAAATGCCTTAGAGAGAGTGAATGCTCGTGGCCTTTGAGGCCATAAAGACGGAAGAGAATAAGGCAATAAATGCCTAGCAAGTGGAACGCGAAGACGCGAGGCCAACGCCAAGGCACTGTTGAGGCCGATGCCGACGCTGTTGAGGCCGACGCCAGAGGCCGACGCCGACGCTGTTGAGGCCGATGCCAGAGGCCGACGCTGTTGAGGCCGACGCCAACGCCAGGCACTGTTGAGGCCGACGCCAGAGGCTGACGCTATTGAGATCGACGCCGATGCCAGGCGCTGTTGAGGCCGATGCTGTTGAGGCCGACGCCGATGCCAGGCACTGTTGAGGCCGATGCCAGAGGCCGACGCTATGAGGCCGATGCCAACGCCAGAGGCCGATGCCGACGCTGTTGAGGCCAATGCCAGAGGCCGACGCTGTTGAGGCCGACGCCAGGCACTGTTGAGGCCGATGCCAGAGGCCGACGCTATTGAGGCCGATGCCAACGCCAGGCGCTGTTGAGGCCGATGCTGTTGAGGCCGACACCGACACTAGGCACTATTGAGGTCGACGCCAGAGGCCGACGCTATTGAGGCCGACGCCGATGCCAGGCGCTGTTGAGGCCGACGCTGTTGAGGCCAACGCCAGAGGGCTAAGGTGGCAGCCATAAATAAGAAGGCAATAAATGCCTGGATAATCGTGGCCTTTGAGGCCATAAAGGTTATAAATATTGGAGAGAATAAGCAATAAATGCCTAAATAATCATGGATGGAATTAAATATCCATTGCATCCTTCAAAAGAAAGCCGAGTAAAGTAGCGAGGCCGCCTAGGAATTAAGCCATTCGGGAAGGCCGCTGACGATGGCCGTCTCGATAGGATGCCATCCAAAAATTGCTGTCTTTATTGCCCATGGGGTCAATCGGCCCCATCAAATGCCCCCCACACTCCTGATCTTTTGTGCACTGCGTTAGCTAAGCGAAAGGAGTGTAGGACTTTTTACCTTCGCATCTACCCTTTCCTATCAACTTCAACTATGATTCCTCTTAGGTGGGGAAAACCTTTTCCTTTGGCGCTATCTTGTGTAGACGTCTTCATGCTCTTTGGAGCCATGCTTTTTGCCTGTTCAAAAAACTTTTAAGCAAAGTTTGAGGGTAAGTGGGTTATCCTTGACTGGCAGCCAGTAATTCTCTCCCTATGCAAAGCCCGAAAGCGGATGCCCGTCAACTATGAGTTGGGGAGTCAGTTTCTCCTAACTGTGAGTTGACTTTGGATCTTCTACTTGTCATAAAATTTGAAAGTGGGTGCCCCTCAACTGTGAGCTGGGGAGTTGGCCTCTCCCAAACTAAGTTGTCTTGGGGCTTCTTGACGGCCAAAGGTGACAAGTAATATGTTGCTGGTACATAATTTAGATAAAGGTCTTACTCGATTGGCCATTGGCCATTGAGGCAGAGTTAGAGCCGCTGTGAAGTCGTTGAGGATGTGATAAAGCTACTGAAGCAGAGTTGAGGCTATCGAGAGCCTTTTGAACCCCCAAGAGTGACCCGAGAGTTGCTGAAGTCGTTGGGTTCCTTTTAACCCCGAAGGGTGACCTGATAGTTGGAGAGTCATCAGGTGCCTTTTCCCTTATGCCGATGATCTTTGTTGCCAACGCTAGAATTAGTTTTTGGTTTTTGGGGCCGAGCTGGCCTCGGGCTTGAGTGCTGATAGTATATCGGTCTTTAAGTGCTGACCAGAGTCGAGCTTTAGTACCGATGGTACATCGGGCTTTAGGTGCCAAGCTTGAGTGCCAATGCGGAGCCGGACTTGAGTGCCAAGGGGAGACTCGGGCTTGAGTGCCGACGCGGAATCGGGCTTTGATGCTGACGTGGAGTCATGCTTTGATGCCGATGCAGAGCCGGTCTTTACTGCCGACACGGAGTCGATCTCTGGTGCCGACGTGGGGCCGGTCTTTATTGCCGACGTGAAGCCGATCTTTGGTGCCGACGCGGAGCCGGTCTTTGGTACCGATGCGGAGCCGGTCTTTGGTGCCGACACGGAGCCGGTCTTTACTGCCGACGCGGAGTCGGACTTGGAGTGCCGATGTGGAGTCGGGCTTGAGTGCCAATGCGGAGTTGGGCTTAGAGTGCCGACGCGGAGTCGGGCTTGAGTGCCGAGGGGAGACTCGGGCTTAGAGTGCCGACGCGTAGTCGGGCTTAGAGTGCTGACGCGGAGTTGGGCTTGGAGTGCCGACGCGGAGTCGGGCTTAGAGTGCTGACGCGTAGTCGGGCTTGAGTGCCGAGGGGAGACTCGAGCTTAGAGTGCCAATGCAGAGTCAGGCTCAGAGTGCCATCGCGGAGTCGGGCTTGGAGTGTCGACACGGAGTCGGGCTTGAGTGCCAAGGAGAGACTCGGGATCGGAGTCGGGCTTGGAGTGCCGATGTGGAGTCGGGCTTGAGTGCCGACGCGGAGTCAGTCTTAGTGTGCCGATGCGGAGTTGGACTTGAGTGCCGATGCAGAGTCGGGCTTAGAGTGCCGACGCGGAGTCGGGCTTGAGTGCCAAGGAGAGACTCGGGCTTAGAGTGCCAATGCGGAGTCGGGCTTGGAATGCCGACGTGTAGTCGGGCTTGAGTGCCAACACAGAGTCGGGCTTAGAGTGCCGACATGAAGTCGAGCCTGGAGTGTCGACATGGAGTCGGGCTTGAGTGCCGAGGGGACACTCGGGCTTAGAGTGCCGACGCGGAGTTGGGCTTAGAGTGCCAACGTGGAGTCGGGCTTGAGCGCCGAGGAGAGACTCGAGCTTAGAGTGCCGATGCGGAGTCGGGCTTGAGCGCCGAGGAGAGACTCGGGCTTAGAGTGCCGATGCGGAGTCGGGCTTAGGGTGCCGATGCGGAGTTGGGCTTGAGTGCCGAGGAGAGACTCGGGCTTAGAGTGCCGATGCGGAGTCGGGCTTAGAGTGCCGATGCGGAGTCGGGCTTAGAGTGTCGATGCGGAGTCGGGCTTAGAGTGCCGACGCGGAGTCGGGCCTGAGTGCCGAGGAGAGACTTGGGCTTAGAGTGCCGACATGGAGTCGGGCTTGAGTGCCGACGCGGAGTTGAGCTTAGAGTGCCGACACGGAGTTGGGCTTGAGTGCCGAGGGGAGACTCGGGCTTAGAGTGCCGACGCGGAGTCAGGCTTAGAGTGCCGAGAGAGACTCGGGCTTAGAGTGCCAACGCGGGGTCGGGCTTGGAGTGCCGACGTGGAGTCGGGCTTGAGTGCCGATGCGGAGTTGGGCTTAGAGTGCCGACGCGTAGTCGGGCTTGAATGCCAAGGGGAGACTCGGGCTTAGAGTGCCGATGCGGAGTCGGGCTTAGAGTGCCAACGCGGAGTCGGGCTTGGAGTGCTGACGCAGAGTCGGGCTTGATTGCCGAGGAGAGACTCAGGCTTAGAGTACCAACGCGGAGTCGGGCTTGGAGTGCCAACGTGGAGTCGGGCTTGAGTGCCGATGCGGAGTTGGGCTTAGAGTGCCGATGCGGAGTCAGGCTTAGAGTGCCGAGGGGAGACTTGGGCTTAGAGTGCCATTGCAGAATCAGGCTTAGGTGCCGAGAGGAGACTCGGGCTTAGAGTGCCGATGCGGAGTCGGGCTTGAGTGCCGAGGGGAGACTCGGGCTTAGAGTGCCGATGCGAAGTCGGGCTTGAGCGTCGAGGAGAGACTTGGGCTTAGAGTGCTGACGAGGAGTCGGGCTTAGAGTGCCAACGCGGAGTCGAGCTTGAGTGCCGAGGAGAGACTCGGGCTTAGAGTGCCAATGCGGAGTCAGGCTTGGAATGCCGACGTGTAGTCGGGCTTGAGTGCCGATGCAGAGTCGGGCTTAGAGTGCCAACAAGAAGTCGAGCCTGGAGTGTCGACGTGGAGTCGGGCTTGAGTGCCGAGGGGAGACTCGGGCTTAGAGTGCCGATACGGAGTCGGGCTTAGAGTGCCGATGCGGAGTCGGGCTTAGAGTGCCGACGCGGAGTCGGGCTTGAGTGCCGAGGAGAGACTCGGGCTTAGAGTGCCGACATGGAGTCGGGCTTGAGTGCCGATGCGGAGTCGAGCTTAGAGTGCCGACACGGAGTCGGGCTTGGAATGCCGACGTGTAGTCGGGCTTGAGTGCCGACGCGGAGTCGGGCTTAGAGTGTCGACATGAAGTCAAGCCTGGAGTGTCGACGTGGAGTCGGGCTTGAGTGCCGAGGTGAGACTCGGGCTTAGAGTGCCGATGCGGAGTCGGGCTTAGAGTGCCAACATGGAGTCGGGCTTGAGCGCCGAGGGAGACTCGGGCTTAGAGTGCCGATGCGGAGTCGGGCTTAGAGTGCCGACGCGGAGTCGGGCTTGAGTGCCGAGGAGAGACTCGGGCTTAGAGTGCCGATGCGGAGTCGGGCTTAGAGTGCTGACGCGAGTCGGGCTTGAGTGCCGAGGAGAGACTCGGGCTTAGAGTGCCGACATGGAGTCGGGCTTGAGTGCCGACGCGGAGTCGAGCTTAGAGTGCCAACACGGAGTCGGGCTTGAGTGCCAAGGGGAGACTCGGGCTTAGAGTGCCGATGCGGAGTCGGGCTTAGAGTGCCGATGCGGAGTCAGGCTTGAGTGCCGAGGAGAGACTCGGGCTTAGAGTGCCGACATGGAGTCGGGCTTGAGTGCCGATGCGGAGTCGAGCTTAGAGTGCCGACACGGAGTCGGGCTTGAGTGCTGAGGGGAGACTAAGGCTTAGAGTGCTGACATGAAGTCGAGCCTAGAGTGTCGACGTGGAGTCGGGTTGAGTGCCGAGGTGAGACTCGGGCTTAGAGTGCCGATGCGGAGTCGGGCTTAGAGTGCCAACGTGGAGTCGGGCTTGAGCGCCGAGGGAGACTCTGGCTTAGAGTGCCGATGCGGAGTCGGGCTTGAGCGCCGAGGAGAGACTCGGGCTTAGAGTGCCGATGCGGAGTCGGGCTTAGAGTGCCGATGCGGAGTCGGGCTGAGTGCCGAGGAGAGACTCGGGCTTAGAGTGCCGATGCGGAGTCGGGCTTAGAGTGCCAACGCGGAGTCGGGCTTAGAGTGCCGACGTGGAGTCGGGCTTGAGTGCCGAGGAGAGACTTGGGCTTAGAGTGCCGACATGGAGTCGGGCTTGAGTGCCGACGCGGAGTTGAGCTTAGAGTGCCGACACGGAGTCGGGCTTGAGTGCCGAGGGGAGACTCGGGCTTAGAGTGCCGACATGGAGTCGGGCTTGAGTGCCTATGCGGAGTCGAGCTTAGAGTGCCGACACGGAGTCGGGCTTGGAATGCCGACGTAGTCGGGCTTGAGTGCCGATGCGGAGTCGGGCTTAGAGTGCTGACATGAAGTCGAGCCTAGAGTATCGACGTGGAGTCGGGCTTGAGTGCCGAGGTGAGACTCGGGCTTAGAGTGTCGACGCGGAGTCGGGCTTAGAGTGCCAACGTGGAGTCGGGCTTGAGCGCCGAGGGGAGACTCGGGCTTAGAGTGCCGATGCGGAGTCGGGCTTGAGCACCGAGGAGAGACTCGGGCTTAGAGTGCCGATGCGGAGTCAGGCTTAGAGTGCCGATGCGGAGTCGGGCTTGAGTGCCGAGGAGAGACTCGGGCTTAGAGTGCCGATGCGGAGTCGGGCTTAGAGTGCCACGCGGAGTCGGGCTTAGAGTGCCGACGTGGAGTCGGGCTTGAGTGCCGAGGAGAGACTTGGCTTAGAGTGCCGACATGGAGTCGGGCTTGAGTGCCGACGCGGAGTTGAGCTTAGAGTGCCGACACGGAGTCGGGCTTGAGTGCCGAGGGGAGACTCGGGCTTAGAGTGCCGACGCGGAGTCAGGCTTAGAGTGCCGAGGAGAGACTTGGGCTTAGAGTGCCAACGCCGGGTCGGGCTTGGAGTGCTGACGTGGAGTCGGGCTTGAGTGCCGACGCGGAGTCGGGCTTAGAGTGCCGACGCGTAGTCGGGCTTGAGTGCCGAGGGGAGACTCGGGCTTAGAGTGCCGACGCGGAGTCGGGCTTAGAGTGCCGACGCGGAGTCGGGCTTGGAGTGCCGATGCGGAGTCGAGCTTGAGCGCCGAGGAGAGACTTGGCTTAGAGTGCTGACGCGGAGTCGAGCTTAGAGTGCTGACGCGGAGTCGGGCTTGAGTGCTGAGGAGAGAGTCGGGCTTAGAGTGACGCGGAGTCGGGCTTGGAATGCCGACATGTAGTCGGGCTTGAGTGCCGATGCGGAGTCGGGCTTAGAGTGCCGACATGAAGTCGAGCCTGGAGTATCGACGTGGAGTCGAGCTTGAGTGCCGAGGGGAGACTCGGGCTTAGAGTGCCGATGTGGAGTCGGGCTTAGAGTGCCGACGCGGAGTCGGGCATAGAGTGCCAACGCGGAGTCGGGCTTGAGTGCCGAGGAGAGACTCGGGCTTAGAGTGCCGACATGGAGTCAGGCTTGAGTGCCGACGCGGAGTCGAGCTTACAGTGCCGACACGGAGTCGGGCTTGAGTGCCGAGGGGAGACTCGGGCTTAGAGTGCCGACGCGGAGTCGGGCTTAGAGTGCCGAGGAGAGACTCGTGCTTAGAGTGCCAACGCGGGGTCGGGCTTGGAGTGCTGACGTGGAGTCGGGCTTGAGTGCCGACGCGGAGTCGGGCTTAGAGTGCCGACGCGGAGTCGGGCTTGAGTGCCGAGGGAGACTCGGGCTTAGAGTGCCGATGCGGAGTCGGGCTTAGAGTGCCGACGCGGAGTCGGGCTTGAGTGCCGAGGAGAGACTCGGGCTTAGAGTGCCGACATGGAGTCGGGCTTGAGTACCGATGCGGAGTCGAGCTTAGAGTGCCGACACGGAGTCGGGCTTGGAATGCCGACGTGTAGTCGGGCTTGAGTGCCGATGCGGAGTTGGGCTTAGAGTGTCGACATGAAGTCGAGCCTGGAGTGTCGATGTGGAGTCGGGCTTGAGTGCCGAGGTGAGACTCGGGCTTAGAGTGCCGACGCGGAGTCGGGCTTAGAGTGCCAACGTGGAGTCGGGCTTGAGCGCCGAGGGGAGACTCGGGCTTAGAGTGCCGATGCGGAGTCGGGCTTAGAGTGCCGACGCGGAGTCGGGCTTGAGTGCCGAGGAGAGACTCGAGCTTAGAGTGTCGATGCGGAGTCGGGCTTAGAGTGCCGACGCGGAGTCGGGCTTGAGTGCCGAGGAGAGACTCGGGCTTAGAGTGCCGACATGGAGTCGGGCTTGAGTGCCGATGCGGAGTCGAGCTTAGAGTGCCGACACAGAGTCGGGCTTGAGTGCCGAGGGGAGACTCGGGCTTAGAGTGCCGACGCGGAGTCGAGCTTAGAGTGCCGATGCAGAGTCGGGCTTGAGTCCGAGGAGAGACTCGGGCTTAGAGTGCCGACATGGAGTCGGGCTTGAGTGCCGACGCGGAGTCGAGCTTAGAGTGCCGACACGGAGTCAGGCTTGAGTGTCGAGGGGAGACTCAGGCTTAGAGTGCCGACGCGGAGTCGGGCTTAGAGTGCCGACGCGGAGTCGGGCTTGAGTGCCGAGGAGAGACTCGGGCTTAGAGTGCCAACGCGGAGTCGGGCTTGGAATGCCAACGTGTAGTCGGGCTTGAGTGCCGACGCGGAGTCGGGCTTAGAGTGCCGACATGAAGTCGAGCCTGGAGTGTCGACGTGGAGTCAGGCATGAGTGCCAAGGGGAGACTCGGGCTTAGAGTGCCGATGCGGAGTCGGGCTTAGAGTGCCGACGCGGAGTCGGGCTTAGAGTGCCGACGCGGAGTCGGAATTAGAGTGCCGACGCGGAGTCGGGCTTGAGTGCCGAGGAGACTCGGGCTTAGAGTGCCGACATGGAGTCGGGCTTGAGTGCCTATGCGGAGTCGATCTTAGAGTGCCAACACGGAGTCGGGCTTGGAATGCCGACGTGTAGTCGGGCTTGAGTGGCGACGCGGAGTCGGGCTTAGAGTGCCGACATGAAGTCGAGCCTAGAGTGTCGACGTGGAGTCGGGCTTGAGTGCCGAGGTGAGACTCGGGCTTAGAGTGCCGATGCGGAGTCGGGCTTAGAGTGCCAACATGGAGTCGGGCTTGAGCGCCAAGGGAGACTCGGGCTTAGAGTGCCGATGCGGAGTCGGGCTTGAGCGCCGAGGAGAGACTCGGGCTTAGAGTGCCGATGCGGAGTCGGGCTTAGAGTGCCGACGCGGAGTCGGGCTTGAGTGCCGAGGAGAGACTCGGGCTTAGAGTGCCGACGCGGAGTCGGGCTTGAGTGCCGAGGAGAGACTCGAGCTTAGAGTGCCGATGCGGAGTCGGGCTTAGAGTGCCTATGCGGAGTCGAGCTTAGAGTGCCGACACGGAGTCGGGCTTAGAATGCCGACGTGTAGTCGGGCTTGAGTGCCGATGCGGAGTCGGGCTTAGAGTGCTGACATGAAGTCGAGCCTAGAGTGTCGACGTGGAGTCGGGCTTGAGTGCCGAGGTGATACTCGGGCTTAGAGTGCCGACGCGGAGTCGGGCTTAGAGTGCCAACGTGGAGTCGGGCTTGAGCGCCGAGGGGAGACTCGGGCTTAGAGTGTCGATGCGGAGTCGGGCTTGAGCACCGAGGAGAGACTCGGGCTTAGAGTGCCGATGTGGAGTCGGGCTTAGAGTGCCGATGCGGAGTCGGGCTTGAGTGCCGAGGAGAGACTCGGGCTTAGAGTGCCGATGCGGAGTCGGGCTTAGAGTGCCAACGCGGAGTCGGGCTTAGAGTGCCGACGTGGAGTCGGGCTTGAGTGCCGAGGAGAGACTTGGGCTTAGAGTGCCGACATGGAGTCGGGCTTGAGTGCCGACGCTGAGTTGAGCTTAGAGTGCCGACACGGAGTCGGGCTTGAGTGCCGAGGGAGACTCGGGCTTAGAGTGCCGATGCGGAGTCGGCTTAGAGTGCCGAGGAGAGACTTGGGCTTAGAGTGCCAACGCGGGGTCGGGCTTGGAGTGCTGACGTGGAGTCGGGCTTGAGTGCCGACGCGGAGTCGGGCTTAGAGTGCCGATGCGTAGTCGGGCTTGAGTGCCGAGGGGAGACTCGGGCTTAGAGTGCCGACGCGGAGTCGGGCTTAGAGTGCCGACGCGGAGTCGGGCTTGGAGTGCCGATGCGGAGTCGAGCTTGAGCGCCGAGGAGAGACTTGGGCTTAGAGTGCTGACGCGGAGTCGAGCTTAGAGTGCTGACGCGGAGTCGGGCTTGAGTGCTGAGGAGAGAGTCGGGCTTAGAGTGCCAACGTGGAGTCGGGCTTGGAATGCCGACATGTAGTCGGGCTTGAGTGCCGACGCGGAGTTGGGCTTAGAGTGCCGACATGAAGTCGAGCCTGGAGTATCGACGTGGAGTCGAGCTTGAGTGCCGAGGGAGACTCGGGCTTAGAGTGCCGATGTGGAGTCGGGCTTAGAGTGCCGACGCGGAGTCGGGCATAGAGTGCCAACGCGGAGTCGGGCTTGAGTGCCGAGGAGAGACTCGGGCTTAGAGTGCCGACATGGAGTCAGGCTTGAGTGCCGATGCGGAGTCGAGCTTAGAGTGCCGACACGGAGTCGGGCTTGAGTGCCGAGGGGAGACTCGGGCTTAGAGTGCCGACGCGGAGTCGGGCTTAGAGTGCCGAGGAGAGACTCGGGCTTAGAGTGCCAACGCGGGTCGGGCTTGGAGTGCCGACGTGGAGTCGGGCTTGAGTGCCGACGCGGAGTCGGGCTTAGAGTGCCGACGCGGAGTCGGGCTTGAGTGCCGAGGGAGACTCGGGCTTAGAGTGCCAATGCGGAGTCGGGCTTAGAGTGCCGACGCGGAGTCGGGCTTGAGTGCCGAGGAGAGACTCGGGCTTAGAGTGCCGACATGGAGTCGGGCTTGAGTACCGATGCGGAGTCGAGCTTAGAGTGCCGACGGAGTCGGGCTTGGAATGCCGATGTGTAGTCGGGCTTGAGTGCCGACGCGGAGTCGGGCTTAGAGTGTCGACATGAAGTCGAGCCTGGAGTGTCGATGTGGAGTCGGGCTTGAGTGCCGAGGTGAGACTCGGGCTTAGAGTGCCGACGCGGAGTCGGGCTTAGAGTGCCAACGTGGAGTCGGGCTTGAGCGCCGAGGGGAGACTCGGGCTTAGAGTGCCGATGCGGAGTCGGGCTTAGAGTGCCGACGCGGAGTCGGGCTTGAGTGCCGAGGAGAGACTCGAGCTTAGAGTGTCGATGCGGAGTCGGGCTTAGAGTGCCGACGCGGAGTCGGGCTTGAGTGCCGAGGAGAGACTCGGGCTTAGAGTGCCGACATGGAGTCGGGCTTGAGTGCCGATGCGGAGTCGAGCTTAGAGTGCCGACACAGAGTCGGGCTTGAGTGCCGAGGGGAGACTCGGGCTTAGAGTGCCGACGCGGAGTCGAGCTTAGAGTGCCGATGCAGAGTCGGGCTTGAGTGCCGAGGAGAGACTCGGGCTTAGAGTGCCGACATGGAGTCGGGCTTAAGTGCCGACGCGGAGTCGAGCTTAGAGTGCCGACACGGAGTCAGGCTTGAGTGTCGAGGGGAGACTCAGGCTTAGAGTGCCGACGCGGAGTCGGGCTTAGAGTGCCGACGCGGAGTCGGGCTTGAGTGCCGAGAGACTCGGGCTTAGAGTGCCAACGCGGAGTCGGGCTTGGAATGCCAACGTGTAGTCGGGCTTGAGTGCCGACGCGGAGTCGGGCTTAGAGTGCCGACATGAAGTCGAGCCTGGAGTGTCAACGTGGAGTCAGGCATGAGTGCCAAGGGGAGACTCGGGCTTAGAGTGCCGATGCGGAGTCGGGCTTAGAGTGCCGACGCGGAGTCGGGCTTAGAGTGCCGACGCGGAGTCGGAATTAGAGTGCCGACGCGGAGTCGGGCTTGAGTGCCGAGGAGCGACTCGGGCTTAGAGTGCCGACATGGAGTCGGGCTTGAGTGCCTATGCGGAGTCGAGCTTAGAGTGCCAACACGGAGTCGGGCTTGGAATGCCGACGTGTAGTCGGGCTTGAGTGCCGACGCGGAGTCGGGCTTAGAGTGCCGACATGAAGTCGAGCCTAGAGTGTCGACGTGGAGTCGGGCTTGAGTGCCGAGGTGAGACTCGGGCTTAGAGTGCCGACGCGGAGTCGGGCTTAGAGTGCCAACATGGAGTCGGGCTTGAGCGCCGAGGGGAGACTCGGGCTTAGAGTGCCGATGCGGAGTCGGGCTTGAGCGCCGAGGAGAGACTCGGGCTTAGAGTGCCGATGCGGAGTCGGGCTTAGAGTGCCGACGCGGAGTCGGGCTTGAGTGCCGAGGAGAGACTCGGGCTTAGAGTGCCGATGCGGAGTCGGGCTTAGAGTGCCTATGCGGTCGAGCTTAGAGTGCCGACACGGAGTCGGGCTTGGAATGCCGACGTGTAGTCGGGCTTGAGTGCCGATGCGGAGTCGGGCTTAGAGTGCTGACATGAAGTCGAGCCTAGAGTGTCGACGTGGAGTCGGGCTTGAGTGCCGAGGTGAGACTCGGGCTTAGAGTGCCGACGCGGAGTCGGGCTTAGAGTGCCAACGTGGAGTCGGGCTTGAGCGCCGAGGGGAGACTCGGGCTTAGAGTGCCGATGCGGAGTCGAGCTTGAGCACCGAGGAGAGACTCGGGCTTAGAGTGCCGATGTGGAGTCGGGCTTAGAGTGCCGATGCGGAGTCGGGCTTGAGTGCCGAGGAGAGAGTCGGGCTTAGAGTGCCGATGCGGAGTCGGGCTTAGAGTGCCAACGCGGAGTCGGGCTTAGAGTGCCGACGTGGAGTCGGGCTTGAGTGCCGAGGAGGACTTGGGCTTAGAGTGCCGACATGGAGTCGGGCTTGAGTGCCGACGCTGAGTTGAGCTTAGAGTGCCGACACGGAGTCGGGCTTGAGTGCCGAGGGGAGACTCGGGCTTAGAGTGCCGACGCGGAGTCGGGCTTAGAGTGCCGAGGAGAGACTTGGGCTTAGAGTGCCAACGCGGGTCGGGCTTGGAGTGCTGACGTGGAGTCGGGCTTGAGAGCCGACGCGGAGTCAGGCTTAGAGTGCCGACGCTAGTCGGGCTTGAGTGCCGAGGGGAGACTCGGGCTTAGAGTGCCGACGCGGAGTCGGGCTTAGAGTGCCGACGCGGAGTCGGGCTTGGAGTGCCGATGCGGAGTCGAGCTTGAGCGCCGAGGAGAGACTTGGGCTTAGAGTGCTGACGCGGAGTCGAGCTTAGAGTGCTGACGCGGAGTCGGGCTTGAGTGCTGAGGAGAGAGTCGGGCTTAGAGTGCCAACGCGGAGTCGGGCTTGGAATGCCGACATGTAGTCGGGCTTGAGTGCCGACACGGAGTCGGGCTTAGAGTGCCGACATGAAGTCGAGCCTGGAGTATCAACGTGGAGTCGAGCTTGAGTGCCGAGGGGAGACTCGGGCTTAGAGTGCCGATGTGGAGTCGGGCTTAGAGTGCCGACGCGGAGTCGGGCATAGAGTGCCAACGCGGAGTCGGGCTTGAGTGCCGAGGAGAGACTCGGGCTTAGAGTGCCGACATGGAGTCAAGCTTGAGTGCCGACGCGGAGTCGAGCTTAGAGTGCCGACACGAGTCGGGCTTGAGTGCCGAGGGGAGACTCGGGCTTAGAGTGCCGACGCGGAGTCGGGCTTAGAGTGCCGAGGAGAGACTCGGGCTTAGAGTGCCAACGCGGGGTCGGGCTTGGAGTGCCGACGTGGAGTCGGGCTTGAGTGCCGACGCGGAGTCGGCTTAGAGTGCCGATGCGGAGTCGGGCTTGAGTGCCGAGGGGAGACTCGGGCTTAGAGTGCCAATGCGGAGTCGGGCTTAGAGTGCCGACGCGGAGTCGGGCTTGAGTACCGAGGAGAGACTCGGGCTTAGAGTGCCGACATGGAGTCGGGCTTGAGTACCGATGCGGAGTCGAGCTTAGAGTGCCGACACGGAGTCGGGCTTGGAATGCCGACGTGTAGTCGGGCTTGAGTGCCGACGCGGAGTCGGGCTTAGAGTGTCGACATAAAGTCGAGCCTGGAGTGTCGATGTGGAGTCAGGCTTGAGTGCCGAGGTGAGACTCGGGCTTAGAGTGCCGACGCGGAGTCGGGCTTAGAGTGCCAACGTGGAGTCGGGCTTGAGCGCCGAGGGGAGACTCGGGCTTAGAGTGCCGATGCGGAGTCGGGCTTAGAGTGCCGACGCGGAGTCGGGCTTGAGTGCCGAGGAGAGACTCGAGCTTAGAGTGTCGATGCGGAGTCGGCTTAGAGTGCCGACACGGAGTCGGGCTTGAGTGCCGAGGAGAGACTCGGGCTTAGAGTGCCGACATGGAGTCGGGCTTGAGTGCCGATGCGGAGTCGAGCTTAGAGTGCCGACACAGAGTCGGGCTTGAGTGCCGAGGGGAGACTCGGGCTTAGAGTGCCGACGCGGAGTCGAGCTTAGAGTGCCGATGCAGAGTCGGGCTTGAGTGCCGAGGAGAGACTCGGGCTTAGAGTGCCGACATGGAGTCGGGCTTGAGTGCCGACGCGGAGTCGAGCTTAGAGTGCCGACACGGAGTCGGGCTTGAGTGTCGAGGGGAGACTCAGGCTTAGAGTGCCGACGCGGAGTCGGGCTTAGAGTGCCGACGCGGAGTCGGGCTTGAGTGCCGAGGAGAGACTCGGGCTTAGAGTGCCAACGCGGAGTCGGGCTTGGAATGCCAACGTGTAGTCGGGCTTGAGTGCCGACGCGGAGTCGGGCTTAGAGTGCCAACATGAAGTCGAGCCTGGAGTGTCGACGTGGAGTCAGGCATGAGTGCCAAGGGGAGACTCGGGCTTAGAGTGCCGATGCGGAGTCGGGCTTAGAGTGCCGACGCGGAGTCGGGCTTAGAGTGCCGACGCGGAGTTGGAATTAGAGTGCCGACGCGGAGTCGGGCTTGAGTGCCGAGGAGCGACTCGGGCTTAGAGTGCCGACATGGAGTCGGGCTTGAGTGCCTATGCGGAGTCGAGCTTAGAGTGCCAACACGGAGTCGGGCTTGGAATGCCGACGTGTAGTCGGGCTTGAGTGCCGACGCGGAGTCGGGCTTAGAGTGCCGACATGAAGTCGAGCCTGGAGTGTCGACGTGGAGTCGGGCTTGAGTGCCGAGGTGAGACTCGGGCTTAGAGTGCCGACGCGGAGTCGGGCTTAGAGTGCCAACATGGAGTCGGGCTTGAGCGCCGGGGGAGACTCGGGCTTAGAGTGCCGATGCGGAGTCGGGCTTGAGCGCCGAGGAGACTCGGGCTTAGAGTGCCGATGCGGAGTCGGGCTTGAGCGCCGAGGAGAGACTCGGGCTTAGAGTGCCGACGCGGAGTCGGGCTTGAGTGCCGAGGAGACTCGGGCTTAGAGTGCCGATGCGGAGTTGGGCTTAGAGTGCCAACGCGGAGTCGGGCTTAGAGTGCCGACGCGGAGTCGGGCTTGAGTGCCGAGGAGAGACTTGGGCTTAGAGTGCCGACATGGAGTCGGGCTTGAGTGCCGACGCGGAGTTGAGATTAGAGTGCCGACACGGAGTCGGGCTTGAGTGCCGAGGGAGACTCGGGCTTAGAGTGCCGACGCGGAGTTGGGCTTAGAGTGCCGAGGAGAGACTCGGGCTTAGAGTGCCAATGCGGGGTCGGGCTTGGAGTGCCGACGTGGAGTCGGGCTTGAGTGCCGACGCGGAGTCGTGCTTAGAGTGCCGATGCGTAGTCGGGCTTGAGTGCCGGGGAGACTCGGGCTTAGAGTGCCGACGCGGAGTCGGGCTTAGAGTGCCAACGGAGTCGGGCTTGGAGTGCCGATGCGGTGTCGGGCTTGAGCGCCGAGGCGAGACTTGGGCTCAGAGTGCCGATGTGGAGTCGGGCTTAGAGTGCTGATCGGAGTTGGGCTTGAGTGCCGAGGAGAGAGTCGGGCTTAGAGTGCCAACGCGGAGTCGGGCTTGGAATGCCGACATGTAGTCGGGCTTGAGTGCCGACGCGGAGTCGGGCTTAGAGTGCCGACATGAAGTCGAGCCTGGAGTGTCGACGTGGAGTCGGGCTTGAGTGCCGAGGGGAGACTCGGGCTTAGAGTGCCGATGCGAGTCGGGCTTAGAGTGCCGACGCGGAGTCGGGCTTAGAGTGCCAACGCGGAGTCGGGCTTGAGTGCCGAGGAGAGACTCGGGCCTAGAGTGCCGACATGGAGTCGGGCTTGAGTGCCAACGCGGAGTCGAGCTTAGAGTGCCGACACGAAGTCGGGCTTGAGTGCCGAGGGGAGACTCGGGCTTAGAGTGCCGACGCGGAGTCAGGCTTAGAGTGCCGAGGAGAGACTCGGGCTTAGAGTGCCAACGCGGGGTCGGGCTTGGAGTGCCGACGTGGAGTCGGGCTTGAGTGCCGACGTGGAGTCGGGCTTAGAGTGCCGACGCGGAGTCGGGCTTGAGTGCCGAGGGTAGACTCGGGCTTAGAGTGCCGATGCGGAGTCGGGCTTAGAGTGCCAACGCGGAGTCGGGCTTGAGTGCCGAGGAGAGACTCGGCTTAGAGTGCCAACGTGGAGTCGGGCTTGAGTGCCGACGCGGAGTCGAGCTTAGAGTGCCGACGCGGAGTCGGGCTTGAGTGCCGAGGGGAGACTCGGGTTTAGAGTGCCGACTCGAGTCGGGCTTGGAGTGCCGATGCGGAGTCGGTCTTCACGTGCCGTCGGGAGTCGGTCTTCAAGTGCCGACGCGGGGTCGGGCTTCTGGATGGCTGAAAGTAACCAGCAATGCGTTGCAAGTGTATAATTTAAATAAAGGTATTACCCGATTGGCCGTTGACCGCTGATATAGAGTTGAAGCCGACGGGGCTGAGATGAGCCATTAAGGCTGTGACAAAGCCGCTGAGGCAAAGTTGAGGCCGTCGAGAGCCTTTTGAACCCCTAAGGGTGACCCGAGAGTCGCTGTGATGGGACTATGCTCGGGAGCCTTTAACCCCAGAGGGTGACCTGAGAGTTGAAAGTCGTCAGGAGCCTTTTTAACCCCGAAGGGTGACCTGAGAGTTGAAAGTCGTCAGGAGCCTTTTTAACCCCGAAGGGTGACTTAAGAGTTGAGAGTCGTCAGGACCCTTTTCAACCTTCAAGGTGACCTGAGAGTTGAGAGTCGTCAGGAGCCTTTTCAACCCCGAAGGGTGACCTGAGAGTTGAGAGTCATCGGAGCCTTTTTAACCCCGAAGGGTGACCTGAGGGTGTTTAAACCATGCTCAGGGTCCTTTTGAACCCCGAAGGGTGACCCGAGAGTCGCTGTGATGGGACCATGCTCGGGAGCCTTTAACCCCGGAGGGTGACCTGAGGGTGTTTAAACCATGCTCAGGGTCNTGATGGGCCATGCTCGGGAGCCTTTAACCCGGAGGGTGACCTGAGGGTGTTTGAACCATGCTCAGGTCCTTTTGAACCCCGAAGGGTGACCCGAGAGTCGCTGTGGGGGGACCATGCTCGGGAGCCTTTAACCCCGGAGGGTGACCTGAGGGTGTTTGAACCATGCTCAGGGTCCTTTTGAACCCCGAAGGGTGACCCGAGAGTCGCTGTGGGGGACCATGCTCGGGAGCCTTTTACCCGGAGGGTGACCTGAGGGTGTTTGAACCATGCTCAGGGTCCTTTTGAACCCCGAAGGGTGACCTGAGAGTTGAAAGTCGTCAGGTGCCTTTTTTCTTTTCTTTGCGCCAACGATCTTTGCTGCCAAACGCTGGGGTTAGTCTTTGTCCTTTTGTGCCGAGCTGGCCTCGGGCTTTTGGTGCTGAGCTTGAGTGCCGACGCTGGAAGTCGGTCTTCGATGCCAACGCGGAGTTGGTCTTTAGTGTGCCGACGCTGGGCGCCGGTCTTCGTTGCCAATGCGGAGTTGGTCTTTGGTGTGCCGACGCTGGGCGCCGGTCTTCGTTGCCAACACGGAGTTGGTCTTTGGTGCCGACGCTGGTCGCCGGTCTTAGTGCCAACGCGGAGTTGGTCTTTGGTGCCGACACTGGTCGTCGGTCTTAGTGCCAACGCGGAGTTGGTCTTTGGTGCCGACGCTGGTCGCCGGTCTTAGTGCCAACGCGGAGTTGGTCTTTGGTGCCGACACTGGTCGCCGGTCTTAGTCCAACGCGGAGTTGGTCTTTGGTGCCGATGGTGCCGACGCTGGTCGCCGGTCTTAGTGCCAACGCGGAGTTGGTTTGGTGCCGACACTGGTCGCCGGTCTTAGTGCCAACGCGGAGTTGGTCTTTGGTGCCGACACTGGTCCGCCGGTCTTAGTGCCAACGCGGAGTTGGCTTTGGTGCCGACGCTGGTCGCCGGTCTTAGTGCCAACGCGGAGTTGGTCTTTGGTGTGCCGATGCTGGGCGCCGGTCTTCATTGCCAACGTGGAGTTGGTCTTTGGTGCCGACGCCGGTCGCCGGTCTTAGTGCCAACACAGAGTTGGTCTTTAGTGTGCCGACTGGGCGCCGGTCTTCGTTGCCAACGTGGAGTTGGTCTTTGGATGCTGATACAGGTCTAACTTTTTCGCATGACATTTTTAAGTATCAGTGAAAGAAATAGTCTTAAGCGTACTTAGCTCTTACGGCATCCTTGTTTTCCTTCCGTGGGCTCGAGCGCTTCTGCCCACTGGTGGTTTGCCCCCAGGGAATCAAGTTGGTTGGCTTGCTGTTGCGCGGTGCCCCTCAGCGCAACTGGTGAAAGCTTCCTGAGCTCACGTTGTTACCATCGTCTTCCTTGCAGAAGTTGTAGGAGAATGTTCATCTACTATGTGCGTTTCCCCCTTCCTGGCGCGCCAATCTGTTGCTGCCAAATCACCTGTGATGAGCGTTGGGAGGTCTCCATGGCCTTCAGGAATACGAAGAGGTCGCCTTCTTTCTTTGAAAGCCTACAAAAAATCCCGAGCCGGTAGTTCCGGGGGGACCCTCCGACGCTCAAGTCAGTGGTCTGTAGAACAGGAGTTTTATAATCAAGTTAATATTTAGAGAGAGGGAGAGAGATCTTCCTTTCATGTAGGGTTGAATACCGTCACGTAACCTCTTATTTTACTCTTCAGAGTAACGCTGCATGTATGAAGTGTGTGAGGCCTTTGCGAGAGACTTCACGGTCTCTTCTCCCGTGCCGAAGCCTATTACATGTATGCAATCTGTTGCATGTAACGTACTTGGGCGAGGCGGCTAATGAGGAAGTCGGGAGCGGAGGATCATGGCCGACGAAGTCACCGTCGATGTTCATATCGCAGGAGCCGCGTATGCCCTCGCGGCAAGAGCCGCGGAAGGTCCGAGAGAAGTCGACCTCGTAGTCCTCCGCAGCACAGTGCAGCAACTGCACCATGTGAGAACTCGTGCATGGTGGACATCCATGAGCAGCATATTCAATGCATTGTTGGTCAACTGGTCCACGCTATTATAACACCCTCTTTCTGGGATGCCGAAGAATAATGGTTGCACGGACCAGAGACACTAAATCCTTCAAGGAATGCATCGCAAGCACCACGGAACCATAAACAGCCACCGTGACAAGAGTTGGAGCAGAGGCGGAATCGCTGAAGAGGCTCGGGCTGGCGGAGAATCAAGCAGCCATTGACGAAGTCGAGGAACCTCTGCCGGGCCTTGCGGATGGATGGGGATGTCGGCTGAAGCTTTCGGGAAGGAATTGGAGGTCCAGATGGGAAACTCGAGTCCAGAGGTACTGCCATCTCTTGGACAGCACACTGGTCTTGATCACTTCGACGGTGGGCAGAAAAGAGAGGATGACGAGGAGAAGGGACTCCGGAAGGGAAGAGATGCGGTCCTCGCAAGCTCCCGGCCGGCCGCATGCTCTCTTCTTGGATGACCTACCGGTCACGGCGGCGTTCGCAGAAGCTGCTCCCCTTCGCTGCCATGGTTGATTCGATCGAGCTTTGCTTCGGCGTTGACGTGGCGCTGCTCAACAGAATGACAGGAGACGGATCCTGGAGCTGGCCAATGACCAGCTCCTCTCCGACATCAGGCTGGGGGCATCTTCGGTGTGGAGGGGCTGGAAGTCGTAACTCGGAAGGATCTCCCCCTCCCTGATGGAGAAAGTCTGGTTTTTTATCACCCAGCGTTGAGGGTCGGTCCTGATTTATAGGAGAATTCTCTGGTTTATCGGAGGGAAGTAAGGCGTTGCAACCGAGTCGGGTGGCTCAGGTTCCCGAAGATCACGGTCAGTTTCAAAACAAACTGCTCATGGGTTTGTTAAATGGCCTTATCAGCATACATGATGCATATGACTGTTTATAGCAAGATAACACCTTGAGAGTTTTTGTCACCAACTGGAAATCCTATGGGATGTGCTTTTTATTGCAAGGTGGAACATTTTTTGGGAAGAATTGCTGTGTAAAACATTGAGCTATATCAAATAACAAAGTTTCTAACGTAAATATAGTTTCGCATCACATAGTTTTATAAAATGTAATATTTCACTTGATTTGCGTATCTACAGGGGTGCCCAAATTACAACGATCAGAACTGGAAGCTGCTTGTGAGTCTCTATTGCATTTTGTTTATAGGGACATTTTCAGAGTGGAGGTGAGACTAGCTGTTAATTACCTCTAACCAATATTGCATCTGCCAATGATTGGTCAAGACATTCAGAAATGTGTTTTAGAATAAAGGTTTTCGATTCTCTTTCCTTGTTATTTTATGCATTTTGAAATAACTCATGTTGGCATATCTCAGCTATTAGTATATATGTTTAATTTATACATATTGTGTAGATAGAGACGTTATCACGAGTGAATCATAAAAACTTGGTCAATCTTATTGGTTACTGTGAGAAAGACGAACCCTCTATGAGGATGATGGTGATGGAATATGCACTCAATTGGACTCTATTTGACTATCTTCATGTTAGGAATACTATTAGTT
Source organism: Calamus simplicifolius (assembly GCA_900491605.1). NCBI lineage: Eukaryota > Viridiplantae > Streptophyta > Magnoliopsida > Arecales > Arecaceae > Calamus > Calamus simplicifolius. Next base: position 321,347 of record UESW01001885.1, read on the forward strand.
GTTGAGAGGATTACAAATGGAAAGAACATATTGACAGCATTTCTGGTTTTGCAGTTAAGTATTTGAACCTCTTGACTGGAGTTCTAGAATGAGGATTATTGTGGGCATAGCTTATTGCCTTCAGTACATGCACCATAAGCTCAACCCACCCGTGGCATTCTCCGATCTGCGATCCAATTCTATCTAATCTTTATGGCAAATGATTATTCTACCAAGGTACATTAATGTGTATCTGTTTATTATTGAAAATTAAATCTGAATCTTTAATAAAAACTATCAGCCCAAGGATTATTCATGTTCAATCATCAAGAATTAATAAACATAAATGGAAGGGTACCTGAAACCATATTGCTTGATTGTTCTTCAGAGTCCTGCGATTGGCCGTCCAGATCAATGCTTGATTGTTCTTCAGAGTCCTGCGATTGGCCTTCCAGATCAACACGGTACTCCTAGAGAGCTCTTTAGAATTTTCTTTAGGCTTTTCTTTCTAATAATAAAATTCAGAGAAGAATATCGTACATGCGATTTAGGGACCATAACCGCTATATATAAATAATCTCATCATTATGGTATTTTTATTATAGCACATCCACTACAAGAAAATACTGAAATAGCGATGCAAATTTAGAGACGCATTTTTGCGTCGCTAAATTGCGACCATATTGCGACGCCTCCACGATAACAAAACATTGCGATGCAATTAGCGACGCGTTAGCAACTCAATAAACCAGAAAATTAAAAAAAATTTATTTTTTAATTTAGCGACGCAAGTAATGCGTCGTAATATTTTTAAATTTAATTTTTATAAAATATAATTATAAAATAAAAATATTACAAACAACTCAGTGCATCGAAATTTTTTAAAAAAATTAAATTATATTAAATAGCGACGCATTAGCAATGTAATAAACCAAAAAATTTAAAAAATTATTTTTTATTTAGCGACACACTAATTGCGTTGCAATTATTTTAAATAAAATTAATTTTTATAAAATATAATTATAAAATAAAAATATTGCGGTGAAATTCAGTGCGTCGCAATGTTTTTAAAAAAATTAATTATGTTAAATAGTAACGCAATAGCGACGCAATAAAATAGTAAATTAATAAAAATAATTTTTTTATTTGGCGACACAAGTATTGCGTCGCAATGTTTTTTTAAAAAATAAATTTTATAAAAATATTAAAAAGAATTATGAAATAAAAATATTGTGACCCACTTCAGTGCGTCGCAATATTTTTAAAAAATTTCATTATGTTAAATAGCGACGCATTAGCGATGCAATAAATTAGAAAATTAAAAAAAATTAATTTTTAATTTAGCGACGCAAATAATGCATCGCAGAGTTTTTTTAAAAAATAAATTTTATAAAATATAATTAAAAGATAAAAAATTAAAAATAAAATATTGCGATGCAATGAAATGCGTCGCAATTGTTTTAAAAAAATTAATTTTGGTACATGCGTCGGATCGATCATTGCCGATCAGGATCGATCATGGCTTGGATCGATCGCAACCGTCGGATCGTCGCCGATCGGATCGATTGCGATGGTCCGAGATCGGTCATCGCCGATCGGGATCGATCATGGCTACGATCGATCGCAACTGTCGGGTCGTTGCTGATCAGATCGATCGTGACGGTTCGAGATCGATCGTCGCCAACCGGGATCGATCATGGCTTCGATCGATCGCAACCATCGGATCGTCGGCGATCGGATCGATCGCAACGGTCCGAGATCGATCGTCGCCGACCGGGATCGATCATGGCTTCGATCGATCGCAACCATCGGGTCATCACCGATCGGATTGATCGCGATGGTCCGAGATCGGTCGTCGCCGACCAGGATCAATCATGGCTTCGATCGATCGCAACCATCGGATCATCACCGATCAGATCGATCGCGATGGTCCGAGATCCATCGTCGCCGATCGAGATCGATCATGGCTTCGATCGATCGCAACCATCGGATCATCACCGATCGGATCGATCGCGATGGTCCGAGATCGGTCGCCACCGACCGGGATCGATTATGGCTTCGATTGATCGCAACCGTCGGATCGTCGCCGATCGGGATCGATCATGGCTTGGATCGATCGCAACCGTTGGATCGTCATCGATCGGATCGATCGCAACGGTCCGAGATCGGTCGATGCCGACCGGGATCGATCAAGGCTTCGATCGATCGCAACCGTCGGGTCGTCACCGATCGGATCGATCGCGACGGTCCGAGATCGGTCGTCACCGACCGGAATTGATCATGGCTTCGATCGATCGCAACCGTCGGATTGTCGCCGATCGGATCGATCGTGACGGTCCGAGATCGGTCGTCGCCGATCGAGATTGATCATGGCTTCGATCGCAACCATCAGATTATCGCCGATCGAATCGATCGCAATGGTTCGAGATCGGTCGTCGCCGACCGGGATCAATCATGGCTTGGATTGATCGCAACCGTCGGATTGTCACCGATCAGATCGATCGCGACGGTCCGAGATAGGTCGTCGCCGACCGGGATCGATCATGGCTTCGATCGATCGCAACTGTCGGGTCATCGCCGATCGGATCGATCGCGACGGTCCGAGATCGGTCGTCGCCGAACGGGATCGATCATGGCTTTGATCGATCGCAACCGTCGGGTCATCGCTGATCGGATCGATCGCAACGGTCCGAGATTGATCGTCGTCGACCGGGATCGATCATGGCTTCAATCGATCGCAACCGTCGGATCGTCGCCGATCGGACCGATCGCAATGGTCCGAGATCGTTCGTTGTCGACCGGGATCGATCATGGCTTCGATCGATCGCAACCATCGGGTCATTGCCGATCGGATCGATCGCGACGGTTCGAGATCGGTCGTTGCCGACAGGGATCGATCATGGCTTTGATCGATCGCAACCATCGGGTCGTCGCCGATCGGATCGATCGCGACGGTCCAAGATCGATCGTCGTCGACCGGGATCGATCATGGCTTCGATCGATCGCAACCATCGGGTCGTCGCCGATCGGATCGATCGCGACGGTCCGAGATCGGTCGTCGCTGACCTAGATCGATCATGGCTTCAATCAATCGCAACAATCGGATCGTCATCGATCGGATCGATCGCAACGGTCCGAGATCAGTCGTCGCCGACCGAGATCGATCATGGCTTCGATCGATCACAACCGTCGGGTCATCGCCGATCAGATCGATCGCGATGGTCCAAGATCGGTCGTCGTTGACCGGGATCGATCATGGCTTCGATCGATCACAACCGTCGGGTCGTCGCCGATCTGATCGATCGCGACTATCCGAGATCGGTCGTCTCCGACCGGGATCAATCATGGCTTTGATCAATTGCAACCGTCGGATCATCGCCGATCGGGATCGATAATGGCTTGGATCGATCGCAACCATCGGATCATCACCGATCGGATCGATCGCAAAGGTCCGAGATCGGTTGCCGCCGATCGGGATCGATCATGGCTTGAATCGATCGCAACCGTCGAGTCGTTGCCGATCGGATCGATCGCGACGGTCCGAGATCGATCGTCACCGACCGAGATCGATCATGGCTTGGATCGATTGCAACCGTCGGGTTATCGCCGATCGGATCGATCGCAACGATCCGAGATCGGTCGTCGCCGACCGAGATCGATCATGGCTTCGATCGATCGCAACCGTCGGGTCGTCGCCGATCGGATCGATCGTGACGGTCTGAGATCGGTCGTCACCGACCGGGATCGATCATGGCTTCGATCGATCGCAACCGTCAGATCGTGGTTGCGACGCAAATCAGAAAAAATAATTTTTATCAAATATAATTATCAAATAAAAATATTATCACGTAAATCAGTGCATCGCAAATTTTTTTAAAAAATTAAATTATGTTAAATAGCGACGCATTAGCGACGTAATAAACCAGAAAATTAAAAAAAATTGTAATTTTACGACGCATTTATTGCGTTGCAATATTTTTTTAAAAAATAATTGTTATAAAAAAAATTAAAAATAAAACATTGCGACGCAACCATATGCGTCACAATTATTTTAGAAAAAATAATTTTTATCAATATAATTATCAAATAAAAATATTACGACGCAACTCGTTGCGTCACAAATTTTTAAAAAAAAATTATGTTAAATAGCGACTCATTAGCGACGTAATAAACTAGAAAAGTTAAAAAAATAATTTATAATTTTGTGACGCATCTGTTGCATCGCAATATTTTTTTTAAAAAAATAAATGTTATAAAAAATTAAAAATAAAACATTGCGACGCAACCATATGCGTCGCAATTATTTTTAGAAAAAATAATTTTTTTATCAAATATAATTATCAAATAAAAATATTGTGACGCAAATAGTACATTGCAAATTTTAAAAAAAATTAAATTCCGTTAAATAGGGACACATTAGTGACGCAATAAACCAAAAAATTAAAAAAAATAATTTATAATTTCGCGACGCATTTATTGCATCGCAATATTTTTTTAAAAAATAAATGTTATTAAAAAATTAAAAATAAAACATTGCGACACAACCATATGCGTCGTAATTATTTTCAAAAAAAATAATTTTTATCAAATATAATTATCAAATAAAAATATTGCGACGCATTAGCGATGCATTTTCTCGAAAAATAAAAAAAAATTTCCGTCGGTCATTGCCGCCAAATTAGCGACTCATTAGCGATGCAAATAATTGTGTCACTAATTTTCACAGAAAATAATAAAAAAAGCCAAATTAGCGACGAGTTAGCGATGCATAATTGCGTCGCTAATCCAAAATAAATTATAAAAAAATAGCGAGGGATTAGCGATGCAAAATTGCGTCGCTAATCCCTAATATATAATCTCAGTCGCACCCGGCCTCCCCTCGGTCTCTTCTTCTTTTTCTTTTAACCCTACTCCGCCGCCGTCCCCTCCTCCGGCTCCCCCCGCCTTCTCCCACGGCACTAGGAACCATCGGCGGCAGCCCCCGCCCCCCCCGGCGGCGTCCCCTCTCTACCGAGGTAAGCCCCCCTTCCCCCACTCCCCTCCCCCACCACCCCGCCCTCCCGTTTGCCTTAGGCCACGGCCGTGGCTTGAGACGACGGTCGTGGCCGTGGCTGGGGTTTTTCCCCCACCCCTGAGGCCGTTGCCGTGGCCGGCGGTGGCCAGGCCACCGTTTAAAAAAAAAATTGAAAATGGGGTGGGGTTTTTCCCCCACCACTAAGGCGTCGGCCACGGCGGCGGCCGTGGCCATCGTCTTAGGCCACGGCGGCGGCCGTGGCCGGCGGTGGCCTGGCCATGGTGGCTAGGCTACCGTTTAAAAAAAAAATGAAAATGGGATGGGGTTTTTCTCCCAACCCTGAGGCGCCGGCCACGGTGGCCAGGCCACCGTTAAAAAAAAATTAGTAGGGGTGGGGTTTTTCCCCACCCCTTGGTCTCTGGCCACAGCGGCGGCCGTGGCCGTCATCTCAGGCCATGGCCGTGGCAGTCGTCTCAGGCCACGTCCGTGGCCGGAGACAACGGCCACGGCTGCCGCCGTGGCCAGCGGTGGCCTGGCCACTGGCCACCGTTTATTAAAAAAAATATTAGGGGTGGGGTTTTCCCCACCCCCGTTTACCAAATACAAGAATAAAGTTTAAGTTTAATCACAGTCAAGATTTTATGCATTAGGTTAGGTCTAGATTAGATTGGCAGCTGGTAGCCTAATAATGACTATTATTAGGAGTTGTGCCTTTCATTTTCATGACTGTTTCTCACATATGGCTTTAGAGAATTGGCATGATACATCATGTTGGTTCAATAAGCTGTCAAGCCTATTTATTTCTTTATAGCTGTTTATGCAATAATATTTGTGCATTTGTAGTTATTTACAATTATTATGTCTTGATTATTTACATTCTGCTTTAAATTGAATGATGCATTAAATTATGTAATGCTAGAATGAAAGTCTTGTTGTAGTTTTATTTAATTTTCAACAACAAATTAGTAGTTTCAATGATTTATATTTTAGTCTTCACAAACATTTATATTGGACATAATAATCTTAAGAAGTCAGTGAATATATATATAGAACACTATTCCTATATATGTATAATTGACAAGAATTTATGAATAACAAGCATAAGTTCGATTGTCTTCGGATTTCCATATTATTAATCACAGCACTATAACCTTTAGACCCGTTTGAGAATTTGTAAGACTTAGTCTTACAAATTCTCAAATTGTCCTAGTGGACAGTTTGAGAATATTTTTTGTGATATATTAGTCTGCTATTAATCATCGTTGGTTGAGATTGCGGTTTGTATTTGCTTATGCGTTTTCCTAGTGTGGCATATATGCCACACATTTAGGATAACATATAGGGAAATGTTGCTGAAATTTCAACGTAAACCATCGATGATAATTAATAGCATAATAACATATCACAAAAAATATTCTTGAATGGGATAGGGCCTCACCTTTTAGACATGGAGTGAAGGTGGAATTAATTTAGGACACTTGATTGCTTGTGAAGTCCGATGATTGAACGGACCGCATTGCGGCTGTCACGCCCCAGACCCAAATATCGGGCTAGGGTGACAACCCGCCGCGTGCCGGGCACGCAAGGCATCATAAAATTTTTCAACATAAGGCACCATTATAATAAAACCAAGTCAAATACATTAATAAAAGTTTTGGGCTAACACCCTTACACACCACAATAATAAAGTCTGGGCATCAAGCCCTACATATGTAATATTGGGACTACAACAAAATAACGATCTTATTTTATTCAATAGAAGATCCATCACCCCACAATCATTCTTCAACCTCGTGGCTCTGATAAAAACATTGTAAGAATGTTGTGAGCTTACACTCAGTAAGTAAACCATGTTATGCAGTCAAGTCATAGCATAGCAATCAATAAGCATATAAATGGTCTGCATGTACAAACATTTCACAATTACTCAATCATGCAATGTAAGTAAACCCACTGTTTATACTCTCAATGGTAACTGAAAATGTGACCCACGGCCCTGCAATATCTCAATAATGTACCAACCGGCATCCCCCCTACTGAAGTAGGGTCGAAATGCCATATATACTAACAAGTATCCCCCTACTGAAGTAGGGTCGAAATACCATAGTAATACTACAGTAGTATACCAACCGGTATCCCCCCTACTGAAGTAGGGTCGAAATACCATAATGTACCAACCGGTATCCCCCCTACTGAAGTAGGGTCGAAATACCATAATGTATCAACCGGTATCCCCCCTACTGAAGTAGGGTCGAAATACCATAATGTATCAACCAGTATCCCCCCTACTGAAGTAGGGTCGAAATACTAGGATATGACATGATAAAGGAGAGCCACGGCGACACATAACAGTACCTCACATCACATCAATACATCAATACATCAATCATGTAGCAAAACAGTGGATTATACTTACTGGATAATATATCACATCAATAGCAACTGCATCTCTCATGCATAGCAACTGCATCTCACATGCATAGCAACAGCATCTCTCATGCATAGCAACAGCATCTCACATGCATAATATAGCATCCACATATGAAATCATAGTATTCATCTACTTACACATTTAGCCAATAACAATTCACAATTTAACTACGCATATCCTGAAATAATTTATTTAATAAACTGATAACTGGCTTACTTACCTCAGTACGCAATCCAACAGGTATAAATCAGCTATTCTGATGTCTGAGCACCTACAGGATCATTATACAATCAATTTATTAGAATACGAATGTTAAAATGACCCTTAGGATTTCTACCCAAACTAATTCACGGGCCCTACTTTGGGCTCGAATATCTCCCACTAACATACCCGATTGGGGAATTAAAATTACCCCATGAAACTAGAATTCACCAAGATTCTAGCCATAAAATTATTTTTCTAATCCCGGCCCGTTACGAGGCCCAAAATCCAGCCCGAAATCTGCTCACTGCATGGCCCAAAAGGCCTGAACCGGCCGGCCCAGCCGGCCCGGTTCAATTTATCATCCCTCCCGATCCCCTGTTTCACCGAACAGGGGACGGGGACATGGCCGGCGGCCGGGGCCGCCGCCGGCCAAATTGAGGGCGGCCCGGCCGCCGGTGGCCGGCCAGAGCCGCCGCCGCCGCGGCCGGCCGCCAAATCCTTTCCCTCCCCCTCAATTTCTCACTCTCTCTCTAATTCCTCCGCGCGGCACGGAAGTGTGCCGGCGGCACGGCCGGCCACCATGGCCGGCCGGACCTCCACCGGACGCACGCCCGGCGCCGGTGGAGGCGGCAGTCCAAGTCTCGGGCCCGGCGAGGCGGCGAGCACGCCGCCGGGCCCGAACCAACCGGTGGAAGCCGGTTCGTCTTCCGCCACCGCACGAGAGGAGGGCCAATTGGCCCTCCCTCTCCTCTCTCTCTCCACCACCACCCCGCCGGACGCCTCCCCGGCGCCGGCGGGGTCGCCGGCCAAGTATCAGGCCCGGCGCGGCGGCGAGCACGCCCCGGGCCTGAACCAAGGGGATCGGCCGGCTCACGCACAGTGTCTCCCGCGTTTTGTTTTCTCTCTCTCTGTGTTTCTTTCTCCTGATACTCTCTCTCTTTCACGCCCGCTCTCTCTCTCTCTCTCTCTCTCTCTCTCTCTCTCTCTCCCGAAGTGGATCTGGGAAATTTACCTGAAGGGAAAACGGATGCCAGGGTGATGGAGGGAGCCCCTCCTCCATCACATATATAATCCCTATTGTGTAACGCCTCGGGTTAAAGATCTGTGCAAACGAAACGCTCAGCTAAAATGAAGCGTTGCACAACACAGTGTCAAACCCGAACCTGGTTCACATGAACCGGGAACCGGGTATTACATCCTCCCCTCCTTATAAAAATTTCGGCCTCGAAATTGAAACATGACTTCTTAACTACGGATCAATTAACTAATCAAAAGTCAATAATCTTAGGTAAAAATTTTACCTTCAAATAAATGAGGATACTTCTTTTTAATTTCTTCCTCGAGCTCCCAAGTAGCCTCCCTCTCAGAGTGATTATTCCACTGAACTTTGACATAAGGGATGGTACGACGCCTCAGAATCTGATCCTTGCGGTCCACAATACGCACAGGATGCTCCTCATACGATAAATCCTTTCTCAATTGAATAGGTTCATAATCTATGACATGACTGGGATCTGAAACATATTTCCTCAGCATGGATACATGGAATACATTATGAACACCAGATAAGATCGGAGGCAGTGCTATGCTGTAAGCAACCTCCCCAACTCTACTCAAGATCTCAAAGGGTCCAATATAGCGTGGACTAAGCTTTCCTCTGACCCCGAATCTCATCACATCCTTGGTTGGTGATACCCTTAAGAAAATATGATCCCCAACCTGGAATTCTAATTCTCTCCTCCTGACGTCAGCATAACTCTTCTGCCTGCTTTGAGCTGTGCGAAGGTGCTCCCTGATCAATTGCACCTTGTCAACTGTCTGTTGGATCAGCTCAGGGCCTAGCAATTTCCTTTCCCCCACGTCATCCCAACACAAAGGAGATCTACACCTCCTACCGTACAAAGCCTCAAATAGGGCCATCTGGATACTGGCTTGATAACTATTGTTATAAGCAAACTCCACCAAAGATAAGTGGTTATCCCAAGCCCCACCTAAGTCCATTACACAGGCACGCAGCATATCTTCTAGAATCTGAATGGTCCTCTCTGACTGCCCATCAGACTGGGGATGATATGCCGTACTGAAGTTCAATTTGGTCCCCAAGGCTTTATGTAGGCTTTTCCAAAACTGTGATACAAATCTGGTGTCTCGGTCAGATACAATAGAAACAGGAACACCATGGAGTCTCACAATCTGCTCCAAATACAAGCTAGCCAATCTGTCACTCGAGACTCCAACTCTGAAGGGTAGGAAATGAGCTGACTTCGTCAATCTGTCCACAATAACCCAAACAGCATCATTACTCCTGGGAGTTTTGGGCAGACCAGTTACAAAATCCATAGTAATCTTTTCCCATTTCCACTGAGGAATCATCAAAGATTGAAGAGGTCCCGCAGGTTTTTGATGCTCTGCCTTTACTCGCTGACATACTAAGCACTTGGCCACAAACTGAGCAATATCCCTCTTCATCCCTTTCCACCAAAAATTCTCCTTTAAGTCTCTATACATCTTAGTACCACCAGGGTGCACAGTATAGGGAGAGTAGTGAGCCTCCCTCAAAATCTCTGCTTTTAACTCCTCATTGCTAGGCACACAAAGTCTGCCTTTAAATCTCAGGGATCCATCATCCATTACATAAAATTCACTTTGATCTCCTGCCTGATTATCATTGAGGATAGGAAACTAAATGCCAATCTTATTGTCCTTCCTTTGAAATTCGTTGATGTTATCCTTGGCATGGATTGGTTAGCTTCCTATCATGCTTCTGTAGACTGTTTCAGAAAGATCGTCCACTTCAAGATTCCTTGTCAGCCCGAATTTAGTTTTACTGGTGGCCAGAAACTTCTAGCCTCAGTGCTTATTTCGGTAATACAGGCTGAAAAATATCTGAGGAGTGGTGGCTAATGCTTTGAGTAGGAAGACCTCTTCCGAGTTAGCTGCTATGCTTACCTTCCAGCCTCACATTCTGAGGGACCTCGAGAGGTGGGAGATTGGACTGAGAGTACAGCAGTCTGATGGACTTGTTGCTACACTTATTCTTCAGCCGACCCTTGTTGACAGAATTAAGTCCTCCCAGACGAAAGATCCAGATCTTCAAGGAAGCTGTCACGCCCCAGACCCAAATATCGGGCTAGGGTGACAACCCGCCGCGTGCCGGGCACGCAAGGCATCATAAAATTTTTCAACATAAGGCACCATTATAATAAAACCAAGTCAAATACATTAATAAAAGTTTTGGGCTAACACCCTTACACACCACAATAATAAAGTCTGGGCATCAAGCCCTACACATATGTAATATTGGGACTACAACAAAATAACGATCTTATTTTATTCAATAGAAGATCCATCACCCCACAATCCTTCTTCAACCTCGTGGCTCTGATAAAAACATTGTAAGAATGTTGTGAGCTTACACTCAGTAAGTAAACCATGTTATGCAGTCAAGTCATAGCATAGCAATCAATAAGCATATAAATGGTCTGCATGTACAAACATTTCACAATTACTCAATCATGCAATGTAAGTAAACCCACTGTTTATACTCTCAATGGTAACTGAAAATGTGACCCACGGCCCTGCAATATCTCAATAATGTACCAACCAGCATCCCCCTACTGAAGTAGGGTCGAAATGCCATAGTATACTAACAAGTATCCCCCCTACTGAAGTAGGGTCAAATATCATAATGTACCAAACCCCCCCTACTGAAGTAGGGTCGAAATATCATAATGTACCAACCGGTATCCCCCCTACTGAAGTAGGGTCGAAATACCATAATGTATCAACCGGTATCCCCCCTACTGAAGTAGGGTCGAAATACCATAATGTATCAACCGGTATCCCTCCTACTGAAGTAGGGTCGAAATACCATAATGTATCAACCAGTATCCCCCCTACTGAAGTAGGGTCGAAATACTAGGATATGACATGATAAAGGAGAGCCGCGGCGACACATAACAGTACCTTACATCACATCAATACATCAATACATCAATCATGTAGCAAAACAGTGGATTATACTTACTGGATAATATATCACATCAATAGCAACTGCATCTCTCATGCATAGCAACTGCATCTCTCATGCATAGCAACAGCATCTCACATGCATAGCAACAGCATCTCTCATGCATAGCAACAGCATCTCACATGCATAATATAGCATCCACATATGAAATCATAGTATTCATCTACTTACACATTTAGCCAATAACAATTCACAATTTAACTACGCATATCCTGAAATAATTTATTTAATAAACTGATAACTGGCTTACTTACCTCAGTACGCAATCCAACAGGTATAAATCAGCTATTCTGATGTCTGAGCACCTACAGGATCATTATACAATCAATTTATTAGAATACGAATGTTAAAATGACCCTTAGAATTTCTACCCAAACTAATTCACGGGCCCTACTTTGGGCTCGAATATCTCCCACTACACACACCCGATTGGGGAATTAAAATTACCCCATGAAACTAGAATTCACCAAGATTCTAGCCATAAAATTATTTTTCTAATCCCGGCCCGTTACGAGGCACAAAATCCAGCCCGAAATCCGCTCACTGCACGGCCCAAAAGGCCTGAACCGGCCGACCCAGCCGGCCCGGTTCAATTTATCATCCCTCCCGATCCCCTGTTTCACCGAACAGGGGACGGGGACATGGCCGGCGGTCGGGGCCGCCGCCGGCCAAATTGA
>UESW01001886.1:0-73382 GCA_900491605.1 Calamus simplicifolius
CCTAAACCTGGTGGTTTATTCGATTTAGGTTATATTCGGAAAAGATTCAAACTGAACTCAAAACACTTGAGTTCTAATTATTATTGAAGTAGGTCATATTTATAGCTAAAGCCGTGTATCTAATTATTTTTGATAATTATAATATAAGAATTGATAATTAAGTATAAAATAATTTAAAAAATACACATTAAAGGAATCAGCTTTAAGATAAAATTTCTTTCGGTATTTATAATTTTATTTAAATAATTATTTATTCTTAAATTTATAAATTTTAATTTTAAAATAAACATCCTAGGAGTTTTATAAACAACAGACAACCAAAATGGTTTTTCAAATATGGTTTTTTTATTAGGGGGGGATCGAATTGGTCTATTTATTGTACTATTATCTTGAGATTTTTTTAGGAATTGATTTCACGTTGAACTCATTCATCTATTTTATAATAGTTGATATATTTGAGTGTCTGTTGGATGTTAGGGTAGGCTGCCTTGTTCTGTTCATCTACTTTGATTTTTGAAGTTTATATATGACCTAACACGCCTATGTTTTGAAAGCTGCCTCTTATGGATGATTTTGGATGCATGAATATTTGTAATAGTCATATGATGAAACGCAAATCCACAATTATCGAGACTTATACAACCATCGACATGCTCAACTCAGAAATTATGTAGAGAAGGCCTTTGGAATTCTTAAAAAGCAATATAAGATTCTTAGAAGTCCTATCCCATTCCTCTTCAAGGTTCAAAAACGTATTGTAATGGCTTGCTGCATCATTCACAACTTCATTCGATGCACCCAAGGAAACGACAAATATTTCAATATGTCAATTGAACCCTTGCCTGCTAACCATGATGAGGACAATGTTGATCCTTATCTCATTATAGGGGACGATGAATCCCAAAGAGGTGATAAACTATGCAATTGCATAGCTAATAGGCTATGGGTTGCTCGTAACACGCGAAGTAGGTCTAACCTACATTCTTTCATTAAGTACAAATTTTTCCTAAAATTTTATAGGTTAGTATATTTACTATGATTGACTTTATTATTAGTGCAATGTATTATGTAATCTAAGTTTCATCTTGGTTTCACTTTAACGCAGGAAATCAAGCTGCATGCTCTTGAGGTTTAGTAATGTCTTCTGAAAGGTATTATATAGTTTTTGTGGGACATAGACGAGGGATCTATGAATCCTGGCCTGAGTGTCAGTGCGAGATTACCGAGTTCAAGCATGCCTTATACAAGAAGTTTAAATATAGACAAGAGGCAATTGATGCATTTCAGAATTATTCAACCTCCTGATCATCGATCTATTAGAAAAATTTATGATATTGAATTAAAGGAGGAAAAAAAGATGTAGCCTTGGCTAGAAATGTGGGTACACCTTTAAAAACATTTATGTTTATTTTCGTAGCCTTTCTTGTAGACTTTGTACTTCGGTTTCAGTGTGGGTAGACTCCATTAATGCTTTGAGATGGTTATGACTATTATATTTTGTTAATGTCGTCGTTGCAAGACTTGTAAAACCATAATGCTCTTTCCTTACTTCTGTTTTTGGCTTACTCTCTGCATTTGCCAGTGTTGTATGTTCATTGCTAATATGGTTGGAAGGCTCTTATATGCAACAATGCTTATGTTTTTTGACTGATTTTTGTTTGTTTATAGAAATGTTCAGGTAGTATATTTTATAGGTAAGATGTTTTTGATTTATTGAAGGGCCTAATATATGGTCATGTGGGTACGTAGCTTGAACAATGATGAAATTGGATTTAGAATCAATCATCCATTAAATAGTAGGCAGCTATGTCGTAATAATGACAAAATTTCCAAATATGATTTTTTTGGGGAATTAGTCTATTTATTGTACTATTATCTTGAGATTTTTTCAGAGAACTGATTTCATGTTGAACTCATTCATACTATTTTATCATAATTGATATATTGAGTGTCTATTGGATGTTAGGGCGGGCTGCCTTGTTCTATTCATCTACTTTAATTTTTGAAGTTTATATATGACCTAACATGCCTATGTTTTGAAAGCTGCCTCTTATGGATGATTTTTGGATGCATGAGTATTTGTAATAGTCATATGATGAAACGTAAATCCATTGTTCTGAGTTCAAGATTTTATGAAAATTAAAGATTTTGAACTACCGATAATGTTTTATTGTTTTAGGCATATGTACAATTTTTCTTACATGGGCTACAATGTTTCAACAAGCTATATCAGAAAAATTCATAAATATCATTATGAAAGATTTTTTATCATATCAGACTACTAAGTGCATGCCAAATGTTCTTGGAGGTAAATCAAAGATTGTCTTATGTTAGGTGAGTTCTTTCTTCTATTTCTTGTGAAAATTAATGAATAATGACAAACTCCACAAAACTGATATAGAAGAAAATTCATTGCGAGCTTCTTTCATTTTATGAGAATAAGTGTATGGAAGAAAGACTATCTTTTTGTTATACAGGTGTGGAATCATTTGTTCTGCTTGACTATAGGTTATGGGCCAGTTCAGATCCATGTTGAAGTGAAACTGGATTTGGCCAAGCATAACAGGGTCAGTTTGATGCACCAGTGAAGGACTGATCATGTGATGGTCATGATTTATGGAGGCTTAGCTTGCTTTTTATTTGTTAATCTTCTTTATAATGCATACCATGACCAGTATGCAATTGGACTAGTTTAGGTCCGGTCTGATGTTAATGTTGGACCCTGATCTATAGGTCTAGCATTGATGCCCTTCCCACAGTCCAGACTCCAAATCTAGCTGAGGCTTCGATGGATTTGTCTCCATCAATGATCTTAGTTGCTGAAGGTGACCAAAAAGAAAATAGATGGGGATGAAAAACTTCCTAAGATATATTTGAGATTCACATGGTTCAAAACCAACCTTGATATTGTCAATTTTTCTTCTATTAACTCTGAGGAATACACTGATTGACCTTTTCCTTTTCCTTTGCAACACTAACTGAGCCTATAGACATGTAAGTAGGGTATATCATGTCCATATTCTTATTTAGTCTGATTTATAGATATGCAAATATAAGTTCTGATGAGTTCATATGTTACATATACAGTGAGTGGATCGATGAATGTGAATTGGTCAACAACCTTGAAGATGATACTGTAGCTTCTGGGTTGTGGGTGGACCCTTTGGGCTATCTATAGAAAGATGTAAAATGTAACATATATACCTGATGACATACCATAATAGTATGTAGTGGATTGCATCAAACCAAATTGAGTTATCAGAGGTATATGTGCTTGTGTTGTAAGGAGTTATTACACTATATGCTGGATTGGATGGATGTCGTTGAAGATATAGTTGATTTTTAGGTGGTGTTCTTATTCTTGTCGCATTCTCATGTATATTGTGTCAATATCGAATGCTAATTGTTGACAACTTTATGGTATATTTTCTTTAAAATGATTGGCTTTGTTGTCTTATGTCCCAAAAATTTTATATGATTGGAAGGGACAAAAGTAGAACATTATGGATAGTGCTAAAGATTGATAGATTGAAGATTTCAAAGCTTAACATCCGCGATGATTCCACCACATACTCGAAAAGCGAGTGTCAGGACCTGTTGAGCCGAATAAATGAAATAGTACTTAATACTACACACTACATCCAAGAGAGATAGAGAAGACTGTTATTACCGATCAGCCTTAGCAGCAGCGAGCATTCAATAGAGATAATTGTGAATTCAATCTAAACCCATCCTAAAAGGAAGACAATTCATGGAATCCTTAAAAAAATGTCGCATAATGACATAGCAATGTTAGGCATGGTGGCCGAAGAGTGTTGCTTACAATTCCTTCTTCATATTTCATAACATGAGTTATTATTGCAGAACGACACATGCGATTAATTGATTCGCATCACAACTAAAAAAATAAGCACCTAATCGGTGCATGCAGCAAATGCGTTATAATTACAATAATTTATTCTAATGTATGGATGGTACCACTTTTTATTTAAAAAATTATTTTTAGCTAAGTAATAAGAAATATGTTTACGACTAATTAAATGCTGATTATTTTGTTTATCAAGAGTATTGTCCTACTTTTAAATGGTGATAAGAAGCAATAAAGTTCTTTTAATTGATCATAACCTGCAAACTTTTAATATATGTACAAAACTTACAAACTTCTAATATATCATAATATTATTTTATTAATAAAAAATAATTTATTTAAGTAATTACATTAAAAGTTAAATTGATAAATCATTTTCCTTCTCATTTGGTCAAGGGATATTTTTGGAATTTTAAAAAAATCTTCATCTATTCGTAATGGAATACCGGCTTATTCCTATGTCATCCAACCACATTTGGAATAACACTGCATTAATTGCACTGAAATAACATGAAATAATAGATTTTAAATCAAAAATCTGGAATAGAGATTGAAATAAGCTATTCTTGAAGAATTCGTATTCCTATTCTTGAAATAACTTTTTGACATTCAAATACTATCCTAGAGTTTCCATGACGCCTCATGGAATGTGGACCTTGGTCTTTCCATATTCTCTTGAGCCTTGGAAGCACCATACCACGTCCAACAAGCTACATAAATTTATTTTATCAATTTTACTTGGTTTTAGACTATATTTTAAGATGTAAAATTTTTAAATCTTCAATCATTACTTTTTATCATATAATTTTTGATCTATTTTTATTTATGATTCATTAATTATAGTAAGATCCAAATGTTACATCATCATACAATGATACATTTTGCATCAAACATTTAAAAATAAATTTTGATGACATCATTTGAAGATACTTGAAATAGTGATTGTAAATTCTTTTTGTTCATAAAAAATTAAAAATTCTAATTCATAATAATTTATAATACATATTTATCCACGATGGGTAACCATCATAAGAGTTTTTATCATCAAATAAATACTAGCACCATAATAAATGGGTAAAAAAAAAAACAAAGGGCGATCATTAAGAGTTTTAGTTACAAATGGCTCAATTTAGCAGCATGTTTGAATTCAATCAAACTGGATTTAAATTTTGAGCTTTAGACTCAAACTAAACTTATAAATTATAATTAAGTCAAGTCCATGAAAATGGCCTAAACCTGGTGGTTTATTCGATTTAGGTTATATTCGGAAAAGATTCAAACTGAACTCAAAACACTTGAGTTCTAATTATTATTGAAGTAGGTCATATTTATAGCTAAAGCCGTGTATCTAATTATTTTTGATAATTATAATATAAGAATTGATAATTAAGTATAAAATAATTTAAAAAATACACATTAAAGGAATCAGCTTTAAGATAAAATTTCTTTCGGTATTTATAATTTTATTTAAATAATTATTTATTCTTAAATTTATAAATTTTAATTTTAAAATAAACATCCTAGGAGTTTTATAAACAACAGACAACCAAAATGGTTTTTCAAATATGGTTTTTTTATTAGGGGGGGATCGAATTGGTCTATTTATTGTACTATTATCTTGAGATTTTTTTAGGAATTGATTTCACGTTGAACTCATTCATCTATTTTATAATAGTTGATATATTTGAGTGTCTGTTGGATGTTAGGGTAGGCTGCCTTGTTCTGTTCATCTACTTTGATTTTTGAAGTTTATATATGACCTAACACGCCTATGTTTTGAAAGCTGCCTCTTATGGATGATTTTTGGATGCATGAATATTTGTAATAGTCATATGATGAAACGCAAATCCACAATTATCGAGACTTATACAACCATCGACATGCTCAACTCAGAAATTATGTAGAGAAGGCCTTTGGAATTCTTAAAAAGCAATATAAGATTCTTAGAAGTCCTATCCCATTCCTCTTCAAGGTTCAAAAACGTATTGTAATGGCTTGCTGCATCATTCACAACTTCATTCGATGCACCCAAGGAAACGACAAATATTTCAATATGTCAATTGAACCCTTGCCTGCTAACCATGATGAGGACAATGTTGATCCTTATCTCATTATAGGGGACGATGAATCCCAAAGAGGTGATAAACTATGCAATTGCATAGCTAATAGGCTATGGGTTGCTCGTAACACGCGAAGTAGGTCTAACCTACATTCTTTCATTAAGTACAAATTTTTCCTAAAATTTTATAGGTTAGTATATTTACTATGATTGACTTTATTATTAGTGCAATGTATTATGTAATCTAAGTTTCATCTTGGTTTCACTTTAACGCAGGAAATCAAGCTGCATGCTCTTGAGGTTTAGTAATGTCTTCTGAAAGGTATTATATAGTTTTTGTGGGACATAGACGAGGGATCTATGAATCCTGGCCTGAGTGTCAGTGCGAGATTACCGAGTTCAAGCATGCCTTATACAAGAAGTTTAAATATAGACAAGAGGCAATTGATGCATTTCAGAATTATTCAACCTCCTGATCATCGATCTATTAGAAAAATTTATGATATTGAATTAAAGGAGGAAAAAAAGATGTAGCCTTGGCTAGAAATGTGGGTACACCTTTAAAAACATTTATGTTTATTTTCGTAGCCTTTCTTGTAGACTTTGTACTTCGGTTTCAGTGTGGGTAGACTCCATTAATGCTTTGAGATGGTTATGACTATTATATTTTGTTAATGTCGTCGTTGCAAGACTTGTAAAACCATAATGCTCTTTCCTTACTTCTGTTTTTGGCTTACTCTCTGCATTTGCCAGTGTTGTATGTTCATTGCTAATATGGTTGGAAGGCTCTTATATGCAACAATGCTTATGTTTTTTGACTGATTTTTGTTTGTTTATAGAAATGTTCAGGTAGTATATTTTATAGGTAAGATGTTTTTGATTTATTGAAGGGCCTAATATATGGTCATGTGGGTACGTAGCTTGAACAATGATGAAATTGGATTTAGAATCAATCATCCATTAAATAGTAGGCAGCTATGTCGTAATAATGACAAAATTTCCAAATATGATTTTTTTGGGGAATTAGTCTATTTATTGTACTATTATCTTGAGATTTTTTCAGAGAACTGATTTCATGTTGAACTCATTCATACTATTTTATCATAATTGATATATTTGAGTGTCTATTGGATGTTAGGGCGGGCTGCCTTGTTCTATTCATCTACTTTAATTTTTGAAGTTTATATATGACCTAACATGCCTATGTTTTGAAAGCTGCCTCTTATGGATGATTTTTGGATGCATGAGTATTTGTAATAGTCATATGATGAAACGTAAATCCATTGTTCTGAGTTCAAGATTTTTATGAAAATTAAAGATTTTGAACTACCGATAATGTTTTATTGTTTTAGGCATATGTACAATTTTTCTTACATGGGCTACAATGTTTCAACAAGCTATATCAGAAAAATTCATAAATATCATTATGAAAGATTTTTTTATCATATCAGACTACTAAGTGCATGCCAAATGTTCTTGGAGGTAAATCAAAGATTGTCTTATGTTAGGTGAGTTCTTTCTTCTATTTCTTGTGAAAATTAATGAATAATGACAAACTCCACAAAACTGATATAGAAGAAAATTCATTGCGAGCTTCTTTCATTTTATGAGAATAAGTGTATGGAAGAAAGACTATCTTTTTGTTATACAGGTGTGGAATCATTTGTTCTGCTTGACTATAGGTTATGGGCCAGTTCAGATCCATGTTGAAGTGAAACTGGATTTGGCCAAGCATAACAGGGTCAGTTTGATGCACCAGTGAAGGACTGATCATGTGATGGTCATGATTTATGGAGGCTTAGCTTGCTTTTTATTTGTTAATCTTCTTTATAATGCATACCATGACCAGTATGCAATTGGACTAGTTTAGGTCCGGTCTGATGTTAATGTTGGACCCTGATCTATAGGTCTAGCATTGATGCCCTTCCCACAGTCCAGACTCCAAATCTAGCTGAGGCTTCGATGGATTTGTCTCCATCAATGATCTTAGTTGCTGAAGGTGACCAAAAAGAAAATAGATGGGGATGAAAAACTTCCTAAGATATATTTGAGATTCACATGGTTCAAAACCAACCTTGATATTGTCAATTTTTCTTCTATTAACTCTGAGGAATACACTGATTGACCTTTTCCTTTTCCTTTGCAACACTAACTGAGCCTATAGACATGTAAGTAGGGTATATCATGTCCATATTCTTATTTAGTCTGATTTATAGATATGCAAATATAAGTTCTGATGAGTTCATATGTTACATATACAGTGAGTGGATCGATGAATGTGAATTGGTCAACAACCTTGAAGATGATACTGTAGCTTCTGGGTTGTGGGTGGACCCTTTGGGCTATCTATAGAAAGATGTAAAATGTAACATATATACCTGATGACATACCATAATAGTATGTAGTGGATTGCATCAAACCAAATTGAGTTATCAGAGGTATATGTGCTTGTGTTGTAAGGAGTTATTACACTATATGCTGGATTGGATGGATGTCGTTGAAGATATAGTTGATTTTTAGGTGGTGTTCTTATTCTTGTCGCATTCTCATGTATATTGTGTCAATATCGAATGCTAATTGTTGACAACTTTATGGTATATTTTCTTTAAAATGATTGGCTTTGTTGTCTTATGTCCCAAAAATTTTATATGATTGGAAGGGACAAAAGTAGAACATTATGGATAGTGCTAAAGATTGATAGATTGAAGATTTCAAAGCTTAACATCCGCGATGATTCCACCACATACTCGAAAAGCGAGTGTCAGGACCTGTTGAGCCGAATAAATGAAATAGTACTTAATACTACACACTACATCCAAGAGAGATAGAGAAGACTGTTATTACCGATCAGCCTTAGCAGCAGCGGAGCATTCAATAGAGATAATTGTGAATTCAATCTAAACCCATCCTAAAAGGAAGACAATTCATGGAATCCTTAAAAAAATGTCGCATAATGACATAGCAATGTTAGGCATGGTGGCCGAAGAGTGTTGCTTACAATTCCTTCTTCATATTTCATAACATGAGTTATTATTGCAGAACGACACATGCGATTAATTGATTCGCATCACAACTAAAAAAATAAGCACCTAATCGGTGCATGCAGCAAATGCGTTATAATTACAATAATTTATTCTAATGTATGGATGGTACCACTTTTTATTTAAAAAAATTATTTTTAGCTAAGTAATAAGAAATATGTTTACGACTAATTAAATGCTGATTATTTTGTTTATCAAGAGTATTGTCCTACTTTTAAATGGTGATAAGAAGCAATAAAGTTCTTTTAATTGATCATAACCTGCAAACTTTTAATATATGTACAAAACTTACAAACTTCTAATATATCATAATATTATTTTTATTAATAAAAAATAATTTATTTAAGTAATTACATTAAAAGTTAAATTGATAAATCATTTTCCTTCTCATTTGGTCAAGGGATATTTTTGGAATTTTAAAAAAATCTTCATCTATTCGTAATGGAATACCGGCTTATTCCTATGTCATCCAACCACCATTTGGAATAACACTGCATTAATTGCACTGAAATAACATGAAATAATAGATTTTAAATCAAAAATCTGGAATAGAGATTGAAATAAGCTATTCTTGAAGAATTCGTATTCCTATTCTTGAAATAACTTTTTGACATTCAAATACTATCCTAGAGTTTCCATGACGCCTCATGGAATGTGGACCTTGGTCTTTCCATATTCTCTTGAGCCTTGGAAGCACCATACCACGTCCAACAAGCTACATAAATTTATTTTATCAATTTTACTTGGTTTTAGACTATATTTTAAGATGTAAAATTTTTAAATCTTCAATCATTACTTTTTATCATATAATTTTTGATCTATTTTTATTTATGATTCATTAATTATAGTAAGATCCAAATGTTACATCATCATACAATGATACATTTTGCATCAAACATTTAAAAATAAATTTTGATGACATCATTTGAAGATACTTGAAATAGTGATTGTAAATTCTTTTTGTTCATAAAAAATTAAAAATTCTAATTCATAATAATTTATAATACATATTTATCCACGATGGGTAACCATCATAAGAGTTTTTATCATCAAATAAATACTAGCACCATAATAAATGGGTAAAAAAAAAAAACAAAGGGCGATCATTAAGAGTTTTAGTTACAAATGGCTCAATTTAGCAGCATGTTTGAATTCAATCAAACTGGATTTAAATTTTGAGCTTTAGACTCAAACTAAACTTATAAATTATAATTAAGTCAAGTCCATGAAAATGGCCTAAACCTGGTGGTTTATTCGATTTAGGTTATATTCGGAAAAGATTCAAACTGAACTCAAAACACTTGAGTTCTAATTATTATTGAAGTAGGTCATATTTATAGCTAAAGCCGTGTATCTAATTATTTTTGATAATTATAATATAAGAATTGATAATTAAGTATAAAATAATTTAAAAAATACACATTAAAGGAATCAGCTTTAAGATAAAATTTCTTTCGGTATTTATAATTTTATTTAAATAATTATTTATTCTTAAATTTATAAATTTTAATTTTAAAATAAACATCCTAGGAGTTTTATAAACAACAGACAACCAAAATGAATAAAAAAATATATATTTCAAATATAATCAAGTGAAAATAATGAGAAGGTGCAGTTCTTGTGGTAAATAAAGTTTGAAAGAGGGTTTATAATGGGAGTGAAGGAGGGGATTTATACGATTTAAATTTTTGGATCGGAATGGTTGGTGTTTGGATTGGGCTGAACCTTTTGTTTTTTTTATTGTCCATAATTAGATCCCAATTATAAACGGGACAAGGTGGATCGGGTTGAAAAATATCTTAGATTCCATTGGAATTTTAGATCGGGTTCAATGAATTCAATCTAACTCGCGAATCATCGGATCGGTTCATGGATGGACACAAACAGGATGGCGTTGTAGACACCGTGAAGCTGTGCGCTGTGCCCCAATTCGTTGCACATCCTCCATTCGCCACCTGCCGTCATTTTAACAAACGGCTTCTAATCACTCCACCATTACCCTTCAATTCCTACGATGGCGTGCAAGACTCCGGCCATCCGATGGACCAAGGAGATAGCACCGACCCAGGTACTGCAACTGATCCGAGCCGAGCCAGATCCCGGGAAGGCCCTTCTCATCTTCGATTCCGCCACCGCCGAATACCCCTCGGGATTCCGCCACGATCTCCCAACTTTCTCCCTCATGGCCGCCCGCCTCGCAGCCGCTGGCCTCTTCCCCGCCGCCGAGTCCCTCCTCGAACGCGTCCCCTCCGAACTTGGCCAGCCCCCCTCCGAGGCCTCCTTCCTGGCCCTCCTCCGCGCCTACGGCCGCTCCCACCGCCCCCTCGATGCCCTTCGCCTCTTCCGCCAGTCTCCCACCCGCTTCCGTCTCCACCCTTCCCACCGCTCGTACACAGCCCTTCTCGCCGTCCTTGTCGCCGAGAACCGCCTCTCCCTTGCCCGCGGCCTCTACAACCACATGCGCGAGGCCGGCGTCTCCCCCACCGTGGCGTCCTACAACGTCCTCCTCAAGGCCCTCTGCAAATCCGCCATAACCGGCGGCTCCGCGGCCGCCGGGTCCGTTGACGCTGCCCTCCGTGTCTTTCGCCGGATGCCCGACCGCGGGTGCCCGCCGGACTCTTGTTCCTATAACATTCTTATCGACGGCCTCTGCAAGATTGGTAGGGTCGAGGAGGCCCGGGAGCTTTTCCGGCAGATGGGCAGCAATGGTTGCTCTCCTACCGTCGTCACTTACACTACTCTAATCAATGGTCTCTGCCGTTCTGATCGTTCGGATGAAGCATTGGAGGTGTTCGACGAAATGGATCAGAGAGGCGTGAAACCGAATATAATCACCTATAGCTCAATAGTGGATGGACTCTGTAAAGGAGGGCGGTCGCTGAAGGCGTTGGCTTTGCTTGATCGGATGGTTGCAGAGCGTTGCCCACCGAATACTATCACATATAGCTCTCTCATCAATGGGCTCTGTAAAGAAGGAAGGCTTCGGGAAGCGCTAGGGGTTTTGGACAGGATGAGGCTCCAGGGGAGGAAGCCCGATGCCGGATTGTATGGGAAGCTTATCAAGGGGTTGTGTGATTCTGGGCGGTTTCAAGAAGCTGCAAACTATTTGGATGAGATGGTGCTTGGTGGAATCTCACCAAACCGTGTGACATGGAGTCTCCATGTGAGGATTCACAATATGGTTGTGGCCGGGCTGTGCGCAAACAGCGAGTCAACCCGAGCGTTTCAGGTATATCAGAGCATGAGAACTCGGGGCATTTCTACTGAACCAGAGACATTCCATTTTCTAGTGGAGTGTTTCTGCAAGAAGGGTGATGTGCACAAAGCTGCACGTATTGTGAGCGAGATGCTGTTGGAGGGGTGCGTACCTATTCAGGACACATGGAGAACCATTATGGGTGGATACTGGGAGCGGAAGAAGGTCCGGGAAGCAGCTAAACTGATATGGGATCAGCTGGTGGTGGATTAGTATCTCAGGTCTTCAAGAGCCATTCGAGCTTCTGTTTTGTCTGCAGTGGAGGTTGTGATGCTGATGCCTGCCATCAGGAAAAGCTTTAGATTTTTCATCAAGCCATCCAGTCACTATGTCTCATGCATATTGAATGATGCAGTAGCATAAGGTGCCATCTTGGATATTTTTTTCATGCTTTTGTTTTATATGCAAGGAAAAACGTTAATTCACATTTTAGATGATGATCTGCCATGCAGCAATCTACTGAACAATCTATGACCAACTTCAGGATCCGCGAGCCCCACTTCAAGGTATATCATTCCATAGCTTTCATATTTCTGGTGATGGCTGATCTCCCATTGCATCAAATCTGTGGCATTTTACTACCGTAAAATTTTGCTGAGTATGAGTGGATATGATCTGCAATAATTATGTAGCTTCACTTTATCTACTAAAGAATGCATGGTGGAAGCAGATTGTTGAAGAAAGCTAATATTTTAATAATTTCTACTTTGCAGAATTAATATATAAAGCTCCTCGTTGTGCTAATAGAAGAACAAATGTCCGTCCAAAAGTTATATTAATACTAGGAAAAAAATATCAGGATTCTTAGTGTCTCTGATTGTTTAGGATTCATTGAGGTGCAATGATACATGCTATAGATCACTTAGCACTGCTATGTGTCTTCATTTAGGAAATTCCTCACATATACATCCCAAATGATAGAGGAAATGAAGATCCCTAGACTTGTTAGAATGCACGGAGATATGGTAAGTTGGATGTGCTATAAGCATCAAGGTTCTTTAAAGGATTCGTATATGAGTTATTCCAGATGACAAATTTTCAGGGAAGTTAATGCAAATATTTGATTTTTGGGTAATTTCAATGACTCCTCTGGGATCTATACCCACCAAGGCTGTTATTTTTCTCCTTACCCAAATTTCTTTCTGTGTATTTTTTTTTTTGAAATTGCACATTTTCTCCTCAAATTTAAAAGCAAATCATATCTGTAATTCTTCTGGCCTTAAATTAGACATGCACTATTAAGGTCATTAGAGTTTCCTGGTGGAATTTTTGGAGCTGTGACAAATTAATGAATTCACAGATTTTCTCATTTAAGTGTAAGCAGATTTGTCCAATCTATAATATAGAGTATGAGGACGAGGATAATGGGTTGCAATCTTCAGTCAGTCTGACCAAAGCCAAACTATCAGGGACAATGGCTGTATAAAGAATTTCAAGTCTTACTGAATAAGGTATGATTGACTCTGGTAAAGAAGTCCAAAAGCAATCCATATTGCACAAAATCAGTAAAATCTGTTATAATCGCTTCTAGTGTTAGGACAGATATTTCTCTAATGAGTGCGAGGACAGATATTTCTCTAACGACAAAGGCTGTCAAGGTAGCCTGTGAATTGTAAGCATCAGGGATGCTTATCTGCTTCTTGGTGCTTTTGGCAGCCTAAACAAATTTGAGATGTGAAGGAGAAAATGAGCAACCACTTAGTTATTTTCTGACAAAAAAATAAAGAGGGCAGGAAACATGAGAGGAAAAGGAAAAGGAGAAGAAGAAGATGAAAAGGATAAATTGGATAGTAGGGAACAAGGGAATAACCATGCAAGTTTATTTTAAAATTGCAAAGTGGGGATCACTGAGAGTAGTACTTTTTAGGAAGAGGGGAAAAAAAGAGAGAAAGGAGAAAGAAACATCGGGATTTCAGAGATGTCTTTAAATATGTTTACTTGGCAAACAGGGATCTATAAATTTGACCTCAAATAACTGGGTAAAGGCTTGATGTTTACGGTTACGATTTTGCAAAAGAGATTGTCATGCCCCAGACCCAAATATTGGGCTAGGGTGAAACCCGCCGTGTACCGGGCACGCAAGGCGTCTTAAAAATCTTGATATACGATTCAAATAGGGCAATAAATATGAAAACCAACCATAATACAAATGATAGTTATAAGTTTTGGGTTTCAAACCCTACACCCAAGTCATGCTAATAAAGTTGGGCTACAACAAGCCCTACACACAAACATAATAGGATTACACCAATGCAATGGTTCTTATTTTATTTATTAGAAGCTCCATCAACTCCGAATATCTATCATCAACCCTGAGGCTCTGAAAAACATTGTGAAGGTTTAATGAGTTTACACTCAATAAGTAAGCCTATTATACAATCATATCATACTTGAATTATATTTAACATGCTATCAACATATGCATTTTGTCAACTTAACATAAATTGAACATTCGATAAGCATCAGGATATGCATTCTAGCAAACTCACTGTTTATGTAATTATAGATTTCCTATGTGTCCCATGGCCCTGCAATACCTCAATCAGAGCACATCCTCAATCAGAGCACATCCTCCAGATGCATGGCCATATAAAATCAACAGAACACATTGTACGATGTGTGGGGCCATACCATAACAGAACACACTCTACGATGTATGTGGCCATATGAAAATCAACAGAATACATTGTAAGACATGTGGGGCCATACCATAACAGAACACACTCTACGGTGTGTGTGGCATATCATAACAGAACACGTCTACAATGTGTGGGGCCATATCATAACAGAATACATCTCCAGTGTGTGTGGCCATATCATAACAGAACACAGCTACAATGTGTGGGGCCATAGTAAAGGAGAACCGCGGCGATCCATATAAATTTATTTAATTTTCATCACAATTACATCATGCATCTGTATCTCACATTACCTCACAGTGGTTTGCACAGTACTAGGAAATGCATATAGTCACCTCAATATAAACATATCGTACAGGCAGTCACATTTCTGGCATATACATCAATAAATCATTTCTTACAATATTACCAATCACTATAATCATATAATTGTTCATTTGTAATCCACAGTTCTATGCTACATAGACAATTCAGATAATTTCTATTTTCTTCTTATTTATAAAAATGCATGCAAACTGTATATACTCAATTTATTAATTAAATAATTATTAAATTTGCATAATAGTCTTACTTACCTCCTACGCAAAATCCAAATGATGCACCAACTAATCAGATGTCTGGGCACCTACAGGATCAATGTACATAATTAATTCACTGAAATCTAATTAATAAAATGACCCTCAAGACCCTACCCAGACTAGTTCACGGGCCCAACTTTGGGTTCGAATATCTCCCACTATACACACCCAATTGGGAAAGTAAAAATACCCCAAGAAACTAGAATTAACTCAGATTCTAGTCATATAATTTTCTTGCTAATCTCGGCCCGTTACGGGGCCCAAAAACCAGCCCCAAAACTGCTCGCAGCACGACCCAATAGGCCCAGACCAGGCCGGCCCAGCCGGCCCATGGCCAAGCTTCCATCCCCTGCTCCCCTGTTTCGCTCGAAATAGGGGACACCATCCGACCGGCGGCCAGGGCCGCCGCCGGCCTAATCCCGTCCGGCCCGGCCACCGGAGGCCGGGCCGGAGCCGGCCGCCGCCGCGGCCGGCCTCCTTCTCCATTCTTTCTCTCTCAATTTCTCTCCCTCTCTCTCTTTCTCTCTTCTTGCTCCCGCATGAAATTCACTGTGCCGGCGTTAATTCCGGCCAAATTGGAGTCGGTCCGGCCGCCGCCGCGGCTGGCCTCCCCTCTCTCTCTCTCTCCCCTTAATTTTCTCTCTCTCCCTCTCTTTCTTTCTTTCTTGTCCGCACTGTGCGCTCGGTGCCGGCGGCACGGCCGGCCACCAAGGCCGGTCGGACCTCCACCGGACGCATGTCCGGCGCCGATGGAGGTCACCGGCCAACTCTCAGGCTCTCTCTCTCTCTTTTTCTCTCTGAGGCAGGGGGACATACCTGAGAATGATGCGCGCCAGGATGAAGGAAGGAGTCCTCCACATTTTAATCACTTGTGCGACGCCTCGGTTCGGGAGTTCCCGAAGACTAAACGCTTCACCTGGAGCGAAGCATCAGCCAAGGAAAACCAACAGGCTAGAACCTGGTTCATCTGAACCAAACCTGGTTCATCTAAACCGGGTTACTACATCCTCCCCTCATAAAAATTTCGGCCTCGAAATTGGTATACTATAAATCTCAAAAGTCAACAATCTAAGATAGATAAATTACCTTCAAATAATTGTGGATACTTTGTTTTCATCTCTTCCTCCAGTTCCCAAGTAGCCTCCCTCTCGGAATGATTACTCCATTGTATCTTGACATAGGGAATGGTACGCCGCCTCAGTACCTGATCTTTGCGGTCCACGATACGCATAGGATGTTCCTCATATGATAAATCCTTCCTCAACTGAATAGGCTCATAAGCTATAACATGACTGGGGTCTGAAACATACTTCCTCAACATAGATACATGGAATACATTATGAACACCAGATAAAATCGGAGGCAGTGCTAAGCTGTATGCAACCTCCCCAACTCTGCTCAAGATCTCAAAAGGTCCAATATAGCGTGGACTAAGCTTTCCTCTAATCCCAAATCTCATCACATCCTTGGTTGGTGATACCCTTAAGAATACATGATCCCCAACCTGAAATTCTAACTCCCTTCTTCTGACATCAGCATAACTTTTCTGCCTGCTCTGAGCTGTACGAAGACGCTCCCTGATCAAATGCACCTTATCTACTGTCTGCTGGATCAGCTCAGGGCCTAGCAATTTTCTTTCCCCCATATCATCCCAACATAAAGAAGATCTGCACCTCCTACCATATAAGGCCTCAAATGGAGCCATGTGGATACTGGCTTGGTAACTATTATTATATGCAAATTCCACCAAAGGTAAGTGATTATCCCAAGCCCCACCCAAGTCTATCACACAGGCTCGCAACATGTCCTCCAAATCTGTATGGTCCTCTCTGACTGTCCATCAGACTGGGGATGATAAGCTGTGCTAAAGTTTAATTTGGTTCCCAAGGCCTTATGAAGGCTCTTCCAAAACTGTGATACAAATCTGGTATCCGGTCAGATACAATAGAGACAGGAACACCATGAAGTCTTATGATCTGCTCAATATACATGCTAGCCAATCTATCACTCGAGACTCCAACTCTGAAAGATAGAAAGTGGGCTGATTTTGTCAGTCTGTCCATAATAACCCAAACTGCATCATTACTCCTGGGAGTTTTGGGCAAACCAGTCACAAAATCCATAGTAATCTTTTTCCATTTCCACTGAGGAATCATTAGAGACCGAAGGGGTCCCGCAGGCCTTTGGTGTTCGGCCTTCACTCGCTGACATACCAAGCATTGGCCACAAACTGAGCAATCTCCCTCTTCATACCTTTCATCAAAAATTCTCCTTTAAGTCTCTATACATTTTAGTACCACCTGGATGAACAGTATAGGGAGAGTAGTGAGCCTCCCTCAAAATCTCGGCTTTCAACTCCTCATTGCTAGGTACACAAAGTCTGCCTTCAAATCTCAGGGATCCATCATCCGTTACATAAAATCCACTCTGAACTCCTGACTGAACAGCAACCTTAATTCTTTGAAGATCTGGATCTTCCATCTGGGAGGACTTAGTTTTATCAACAAGAGACGACTGAAGAATAAGTGCAGCAACAAGTCCATCAGACTGCTGTACTCTCAGTCCAATCTCCCACCTCTCGAGGTCCTTCAGAATGTAAGGCTGGAGGTAAGCATAGCAGCTAACTCAGAAGAGGTCTTCCTACTCAAGGCATCAGCCACAATATTAGCCTTCCCAGGATGATAATGCAGATTCAGATCATAGTCCTTCGGAAGCTCCAACCACCTCCTTGCCTCAAATTGAGCTCCTTCTGTGTGAAGATATATTTTAGACTCTTATGGTCTGTATACACATCACACGACACCCCATAGAGATAATGCCGCCAAATCTTTAAAGCAAAAACCACTGCAGCTAATTCAAGATCATGAGTAGGATAATTCTGCTCATAAGGCTTCAGTTGTCTGGAGGCATAAGCTATCACCTTTCCATTCTGCATCAGAACATCCCAATCCTCTTCGAGAGGCATCAGTATAAAGTGTAAAACCCTCATCCTGACGAAAGAACAAGGATGGGAGCTGACACTAATCGCTGCTTTAACTCCTGGAAACTTTTCTCGCACTCCTCTGTCCAATCAAACTTTACTCACTTCTGGGTTAAACGAGTTAGAGGTAGAGCAATGCTAGAGAAGTCTTCCATAAATTTACGGTAATACCCAGCAAGTCCCAAGAAACTTCTGACTTCCGCCACATTGGAAGGTCTGCACCAGCTAATAATAGCATCAATCTTTTTCGGGTCCACAGAAATGCCGTCAATAGAGATTATATGACCCAAGAAAGATACTTGGTCCAACCAAAAATCACACTTCTGCAACTTGGCATAGAGCCTCTTCTCCCTAAGAATCTGCAGCACCATCCTCAAGTGATCAAAATATCATCAATGAAGACCACCACAAACTGATCCAAATATGGCTTAAAGATTCTATTCATCAAGTCCATGAATGCTGCCGGGGCATTAGTCAATCCAAATGGCATCACTAAAAATTCGTAATGGCCATATCTGGTTCTGAATGCTGTTTTAGGCACATCTCCCTCCTTGACTTTAAGCTGATGGTAACCTGACCTGAGATCAATCTTCGAGAATACTCGGGCTCCTTGGAGTTGATCAAACAAGTCATCAATCCTCGGCAAAGGGTATCTGTTCCGCACTGTTACCTTATTAATTTCCCGGTAATCAATGCATAGCCGGAGACTGCCATCCTTCTTCTTAACAAATAGAACTGGAGCACCCCAAGGGGAAACACTGGGTCTGATAAATCCCCGATCTAGGAGCTCCTGCAACTGATCTTTCAATTCTTTTAACTCAGCCGGGGCCATGCGGTAAGGAGCCTTGGATATAGGCCCAGTTCCAGGAATTAAGTCAATGGAGAATTCAACCTCCCGATCTGGGGCAAATCAGTCAATTCATTAGGAAAAACATCAGGAAATTCTCGAGCTACAGGAATATCCTCCAACTTGGTCTCCTCCTTTTGAAGATCCTTAACAACAGCAAGGAATCCTTGACCACCACTCAATAAATACTTTCCAGCCTGTAGCGCTGAAATGAACACAGAGGCTAGATGTGACTGACCCCCAGTAAAACTGAATTCAGACTGATTTGGAATTTTGAAATTGACAATCTTCCTGAAACAGTCTACTGAAGCATGATAGGAGGCTAACCAATCCATGCCAAGGATAACATCAAAGAATTTCAATGGAAGGACAAAAAGATCAACATATAATCTCATATCCTCAATGATAATCAAGCAGGATTTGCATACTGTGCCAACTTTCATAATATCACCATTTGGAAAGGCAATGAGCAACTCATGGTCTAGAGATTCAGGTGTCAATGATGTATTCTTGCTAAGATAGGTGTCAGATATAAATGAATGCGTGGCACCCGGGTCAATAAGTGTTTGAGCATACGCAGTGCCAACTTTAATCATTCCTGGATATAAGTAAATTTTGTTTTAACATCAAAGATTTAACATTTAATCTAATGTTCTAGTAATTACCAATACATTGCGCTAGAAAAGGGTATTATACTAGGTATGTATTTAAATGGTTTACCTGTCACCACAGAATTAGAAGCGGCAGCATCCTGCTGAGTGAGGTTGAAGACTCTACCTGGGTCCTCTGTGGCTGCTGCTGCTGCTGAATCAACCCTTGACTAGAAGAGGGCTGCTGAGTCTTCTGAAGGGGACAGGTAGCCATTTTGTGATCAGTCCTCCCGCAGAGGTAGCAGGCACCCGACACACCACGGCAAGGCCTTCCTGGGTGAAAACTCCCATAGCGAAGGCAACGTGTCTCTCTATTCCTCTGTCCTGCTGGGGCCTGCTGCGCACCTCTCTTCCTGACCTGGGTTGGGGGTTGGCCCGCAATAGGCCCCTTTTTCTTCCTCTGCTGCTCCCAATCCCTCTGAACTGTATTCATATCTCTCTCAATTACCAAAGCCTTATTCACCACAGCACTATAGGAATGAAGCTCAAATGCATTGACTGCCTGCATCAGTCTGGGTCGCAGCCCCTCTGTAAATCTGGTGATCTTGGCCATTTCATTAGTCACAATACTTGGAGCAAAGCGGGCCAATCTGGTGAACTCAGCTTCATATTGGGCCACAGAAAGATTCCTTTGCTCCAACTTAAGAATTCTGATTCCATCCTCCTTTGTACACTCCTGGAAAGTACTTGTCAAAGAATACCTCCTTAAACTCTCCCCAAGACATAACCTGACCACCCCGACGCTGCTCCTCAACTAGCCACCAGTCATAAGCCTCCCCCTGGAGAAGATAAGTAGCAAATCTGATCCGCTCCAACTCCTGGCTACCATGGGCCATAAAAGCCTTCTCCATATCTCGCACCCATCTCTCAGCATCAATAGGGTTGCTAGAACCAGAGAAAGGAGCAGGGGCAAACTTCTTGAAATCTGCAAAGCTACGGCCAATCCCTACCCAGGGTTGAGGTGGAGTAGGCTGGGTCAATGGTGTGAAATGAGTAGTAGGTACAGTGGACTGAATTTGTGGAGCAGGAGGGACAAATAGAGTCTGTGGCATAGTGGAAGCAGGCTGCGTCTGCGGGACAATAGGGGTAGGCTGACTCTGCGGAACAGTGGGAGTAGGCTGAGTCTGTAGAGCAGGAATGGCAGACTGAGAGGATAAAGCCTGATGAATTTGTTGTTGCATGTCCCGCATCGACTGTGCCATACCCGATAGAACCTGAAGCATCTCGGTCTGGAGTCGCTGATGATCAGTCCCAATAGGTTGACAGGGGCAGCACCTCCAGTAGCATCCTGACCTCCTGGTTGACCAACATTTCCAACCTGGGAGCCCTCATCATTTTGTTGCTCCTAGTGTGAGCCATTACTATCTCCTGATAAATTAGTTATTATAAAAATCATGATCAAACTTTTCATATCAGGCTCCCAAAACATAAGGTTTGAAATTCATATAAAGTGATAATTGTCTCAATGTCAACCTATTTGTTTGCCTAGGGTGTCATCATGTATGTGATCCTAAGGTCAATAACCAGCTCTGATACCACTAAAGCTGTCACGCCCCAGACCCAAATATTGGGCTAGGGTGACAACCCGCCGCGTGCCGGGCACGCAAGGCGTCTTAAAAATCTTGATATACGATTCAAATGGGGCAATAAATATGAAAACCAACCATAATACAAATGATAGTTATAAGTTTTGGGTTTCAAACCCTACACCCAAGTCATGCTAATAAAGTTGGGCTACAACAAGCCCTACACAAACATAATAGGATTACACCAATGCAATGGTTCTTATTTTATTTATTAGAAGCTCCATCAACTCCGAATATCCATCATCAACCCTGAGGCTCTGAAAAACATTGTGAAGGTTTAATGAGTTTACACTCAATAAGTAAGCCTATTATACAATCATATCATACTTGAATTATATTTAACATGCTATCAACATATGCATTTTGTCAACTTAACATAAATTGAACATTCGATAAGCATCAGGATATGCATTCTAGCAAACTCACTGTTTATGTAATTATAGATTTCCTATGTGTCCCACGGCCCTGCAATACCTCAATCAGAGCACATCCTCCAGATGCGTGGCCATATAAAATCAACAGAACACATTGTACGATGTGTGGGGCCATACCATAACAGAACACTCTACGATGTATGTGGCCATATGAAAATCAACAGAACACATTGTAAGACATGTGGGGCCATACCATAATAGAACACACTCTACGGTGTGTGTGGCCATATTATAACAGAACACGTCTACAATGTGTGGGGCCATATCATAATAGAATACATCTCCAGTGTGTGTGGCCATATCATAACAGAACACAGCTACAATGTGTGGGGCCATAGTAAAGGAGAACCGCGGCGACCCATATAAATCTATTTAACATTTTCATCATAATTACATCATGCATCTGTATCTCACATTACCTCACAGTGGTTTGCACAGTACTAGAAAATGCATATAGTCACCTCAATATAAACATATCGTACAGGCAGTCACATTTCTGACATATACATCAATAAATCATTTATTACAATATTACCAATCACTATAATCATATAATTGTTCATTTGTAATCCACAGTTCCATGCTACATAGACAATTCAGATAATTTCTATTTTCTTCTTATTTATAAAAATGCATGCAAACTGTATATACTCAATTTATTAATTAAACAATTATTAAATTTGCATAATAGTCTTACTTACCTCCTAAGCAAAATCCAAATGATGCATCAACTAATCAGATGTCTGGGCACCTACAGGATCAATGTACATAATTAATTCACTGAAATCTAATTAATAAAATGACCCTCAAGACCCTACTCAGACTAGTTCACGGGCCCAACTTTGGGCTCGAATATCTCCCACTATACATACCCAATTGGGGAAGTAAAAATACCCCAAGAAACTAGAATTAACTCAGATTCTAGCCATATAATTTTCTTGCTAATCTCGGCCCGTTACGGGGCCCAAAAACTAGCCCCAAAATTGCTCGCAGCACGGCCCAATAGGCCCAGACCAGGCCGGCCCAGTCGGCCCATGGCCAAGCCTCCATCCCCTGCTCCCCTGTTTCGCTCTAAACAGGGGACACCATCCGGCCGGCGGCCAGGGCCACCGCCGGCCTAATCCCGTCCGGCCCGGCCATCGAAGGCCGGGCCGGAGCCGGCCGCCGCCGCGGCCGGCCTCCTTCTCCATTCTTTCTCTCTCAATTTCTCCCTCTCTCTTTTCTCTTTTCTTGCTCCCGCGTGAAATTCACTGTGCCGGCGTCAATTCCGACCAAATTGGAGTCGGTCCGGCCGCCGTTGGCCGGACCAGAGCTGGCCGCTGCCGCGGTCGGCCTCCCCTCTCTCTCTCTCCTTAATTTTCTCTCTCTCCCTCTCTTTTTTTCTTTCTTGTCCGCACTGTGCGCTCGGTGCCGGCGGCACGGCCGGCCACCAAGGCCGGCCGGACCTCCACCGGACGCACGTTCGGCGCCGGTGGAGGTCACCGGCCAACTCTCAGGCTCTCTCTCTCTTTCTCTCTCTTTCTCTCTGAGGCAGGGGGACATATCTGAGAATGATGCGCGCCAGGATGAAGGAAGGAGTCCTCCTTCATATTTTAATCACCTGTGCGACGCCTCGGTTCGGGAGTTTCCGAAGACTAAACGCTTCATCTGGAGCGAAGCGTCAGCCAAGGAAAACCAACAGGCTAGAACCTGGTTCATCTGAACCAAACCTTGTTCATCTAAATCGGGTTACTACAGAGATGATGGGAAACGAAGAGAGCAAGCAAACTAAGGACAGGTGAGAAGAGGAAGAAAATATTCCCATCCTGACCAAGGAACTTACTGATCATTTCACTGTAGACGTGTTTAATTCCTAGACTTTTTCCCCTCCCACTTGGTTATGCAGAGTTGCAGAATTCCCTTACATGCAACTAATTTTTGAGTTTCCTTATCATATTTAATTTCTTTATTGATAGAATAATGGTTTCAAATCGAATGTAGTCTATATGACCATAGATGACTGACTAGCGGTTTTGCTTCTAAATCAACATCATACCTAACCGTAAGACTCATCATTCTCAGCTTCATGGATTTTCGAAGAAATGCTTTTGAAGACCTTGCCAAGAGATTCCACCCTTTGCCATGATCCTTAGCTTTGTGTATTTTATCGCAAAAATGTTTGAAATCCAAACTTGTATTTCAAACTGTTATATCAGTTGATACTCAACCTTGTTGCATTTTGCTTAATTTGTCTGCAAAAGTGAACATGTAGACCACAACCTGAAATATTGGATAACTGACAAGGCTTTTCTTTCTCAGTTTGATTGTTGTCAAACAGAAAGTTCGGCAGTGGAAATATCTGAAATTTACATTGGTTTAACATTTCTCTAACTTCCTGCCTCCAAAAATGCTAATCCATTTTGAAAATATATGGGCAATTTACCGCATTTTTGCCACATTCTGTGAACTAGCAATATACTGACCATACAAAATAAAAGAAGAAAATACTGGACAGGAAATTATGTTGTTAACAAACATTCTTGTTATTATTAAAACATTCTTCTTGTCTGCATCTTGATTTATTGCACAGGCAAGCTGTCTTGCTTTAACCTACTTCCATAATATCTGTTACTACCATTTTGAATTACCTGAAGAAAGAAGAAACTGAATACCGTCCTCAGATTAAATAATGAAAGTTTTGCTACCGAGAAGACATAATGTCCGTCCAACAAGCGATTGGACGGAGTGCTTCTTAAGCTGAAATTCCCGTGCTTTTCTCATATTATTACTTCGTCTCTACCACTGCCAGCTATCTTTTAACAGTAAATGATTTGCTATATTGTTTTTTATGTAAAATTATACATCTTACTCCCCATGTGGGTTTTTCACAACGTAGGGGACTACACTTGCAACCTGAGAAATGAGAGAGAGAGAGAGAGAGAGAGAGAGAGAGAGAGATTTTTGGAGCAGCTGGCATCAACGGGAAGAAAGTGGAAAGCCGATTCCATGTCGGGTGGTGGGAAAGGTGACAAACAGCATACTGCCAAAAACTCCAATACCAATCGGCAGTGAAGTAAGAACCTGTTCCATTTCCTCAGATGGGGTTGGACAAAAGCATGACACCACATTCTGGTCGAATAGAGCAATAGCTGCAAAAACTAGTATGGACATGAATGCGTGGACGAAATCTATGAATTTAATCCGGTAGTTAATCGCAATCTCTGGAGCAATTGGTGCAGTTCCATCAATGACCCACAATCCCCTGAAGGTTGCCAGCCCATACCGAACCTTGCCAGACCCGTCCCGGAAGCTATCCGTGAAGCTCTGGACAAAGCATGAGAGCCCGCAGAGAGCCACGAGGCCGGCGGTCATGACCCGGCTCATGGGATCGCAGTGGCCTCGGTTGGTGAAGATCGGGGACAGGAGTTGGAAGGCGAGAACGGTGCCCGTCGGGAGGAGGTTTGCGAGATGGGCGGTGGTCTGGAAGGTTTGGCTGATTGCTTTCTGTATGAGAGTTTTCCGATCATCGTCAGACGATTTCGGAATCAAGAGAGGTTGCTGCTGCTGCTGCTGAGCTTCTTCGTCGTCCATCTTCTTTGCCATTAGCATGATTCTTTTCTGAAACGCACCACGTAACGTTCGAAGTGAGCCGTGTCTCTATATTACGGAGGGGAGGGAAGGAGATGCTTCTGAGTAGAAGGAAAGAAAAAGCAAGGCGGTGGAAGCGAGGTAGGTTTCTGGAATGCCTTGCAAGGATGAGGAACCGAAAATGTAATGATTGCAAGTTGGGGTGACCATAAATATTTCCATGTCAACTGCTTATCTTCAGTGATGCGTGCAGGAGAAATACGGCGGAAAGAAGGGTTCTACTCGTTTTAGCTTGTTGCAGACGTTGTTGTCAGAATATTGGGTTGTTAACAGGATTTTTGGCCATCTTTCAGGATAAGGGATTCAGGATTTTCAGCTAACTTGTGATCCCTGTGAACGTGGGAGCATGTTGGGCATTTGGTCACGCATGAGATTTGGTGGACCGTGTATCTGGCTTTCTAAGATTGGCACGCTGAAGGCAACGGCAGCGGTTGTCTTCACTCTTCAGAAGATTGGATTTAGGTAGGGCTCGGCCAAACTTTATCCAGTTGAGGAATTCAGGTGGACTGTTGAATCAGTTTTCCTTGCAATTTTTTTTCTTAAAGTTACATTATCTGTTTAAATATTGAAAAAAAATGTTCCGTAACTTGCAAAACTTAAACTCTCTCATCTCTGTTCTCTTCTAAGTATATCTTTTTCCCTTGCTAATTACTTTATTTATTATGTATCGATGGCTAGTACATGCTGGCATACAGAAACATGCTTTAGTTTTGCTTATGATTTTTCTTTAATTTTTTTTTCTATGAAATCAATTGTGGCATTTATTCTTAGGATGCAGAGATTTAAAAAATAAGAATGAAAAGTTATAAAAGTAACATTTTTTAATACAAATTTTAAAGATATAAAAGTCTTTTATGTTAACTGCAGAACTATTTAATAATTTGAAGGGTAAAGAAAAGAAAAATCCTTTTAAAAAATTAATTTCACTTTAAACATTTTCAAGATGAGAATAAAACTTATAGAAGTAATTTTAATCTGATACTATATGTACTGATGATAAATTATGAGTTGAAGAGGTTTCTGGAACAAACAGAAAATATCTACGAACTGACTTTGGCGGTGAATGGTATGAATCTTCTGCAGACCATTCGAACGTTAGCCTTGTGGACTCACATGGATGGTCGAGCTGATGTTTCATGATCTCTGGTGGGTAAAGAACCAAATAGAAGGAAAAAAAAGCTAAAATATATTTTTGATCCTTTAATTTAAAATTTATTTTGATCTTTAAAATTTTCAGTTGTTATAGTTCTTTTTGTTATGCTGTATTATTTCTGACATTTAGTTGTGCTGAGGGATAAAATCGCTGTGTGTCAATAATCGTGCACATAGCTAAGACTAACCCTGATTCCTACCCGCTGTGCGACATCCGCCTGTGATATGTCAGCCTCGGTAAGTTGGGGCGCCTTAGCCCTTCGCCGAGCCAAGGACTCCCAAGGCGTGAATCACGTCTCTCAGCTCCAGCCGAGCTATATCATCTCTCGGTCCCAGCCGAGCTATACCGTCACTCGGTCCCAGTCGAGCTATACCGTCACTCGGCCCCAGCCGAGCTATATCTTCTCTCGGACCCTCTAGCCGAGCTATATCACGTCTCTCGACCCCAACCGAGCTATACCGTCTCTCGGCCCCAGCCGAGCTATATCATCTCTCGGCTCCAACCAAGTTATATTACATCTCTCGGCCCTAGCCGAGCTACATCATCTCTCGGCCCCAGCCGAGCTGCATCATCTCTTGGCCCCAGCCGAGTTATATCGTCCCTCTAGCCGATCTCTCCCATCGCTCGGCCTAGCCCGAGCTATATCTATGCTTCTGCGGAATTCGACGCGGGAGAACTTGAATTCGTGAGATTCCAAACAGAAATCATATCCGGGAGTGACCTAGGACCCGCGAGAGTGGCATAGGGCCCTGGAGCCTATGTCCTCACCAAATCTCGAGACATCAACAAGCTCTCCTAGCCGTCGATCCCTAACCAACAAGATACGAATCCTACCGACCTCATAACAAACTGGATTCAGATCCTAACGACTTTCGGACCCACGACGCCCCCAAGGAATCAGGTGATCTTCTATAAATAGAGTTGTCTGCCGACTCCTCAGGTATGCGCACTTGCTCACTAGAACTCTCTCTCCTTCTGCCTTAGCTTCCGCCATTAGCGCTCTGCTCAGAGCCCTGGAGGGACTCTTCAGCGAGAGCCTTCTCCCCATTTTTATTGATTGTTGATCTCCACTAACTTGAGCGTCGAAGGGTCTTCCGCAGAGGGCTACCCCCAATGCCTCTCGCATGAGGATTGTTTTGCAGGTCCACCCAGGCGGGAGCCCACGCTGCAGCCCGATCGCGCCCGAGTCGGAGGACAGATTTCGGTAGCAACAAATTGGCGCTAGAGGAAGGGCCTCAAGTCCCATAAACTTGTGATCCAGGATATAAGGATCTCGATCTGAAAGAGAACTCCTCCCATGGCCAACCGAAGAAAGGCTACCTCCAAAGCCTGAGATCAGGTCGCCTCCCAAAGGCCTGATCCGGCGAGCAGTGTTGCGCCGCCACCACCGCCAGTTGAGACCCCATCACCACTGGCGGCCCCGGTGACCTAGGACCAGTTCGCCTCACTGGTCCAGCAAGTCCAGGCTCTGGCCCACCTGATTCATGGGTGCTCCGAAGCCCCCCGTCCGGCTGCTCCTGCCCCTCACCCCCTTGAGGAGGATGCAGCCCCCGCTCATCCAGCGATCTCTTCTTCCGGCCCGCTTGGGGTTGTGGACCCCCTCACCGTCCCAGAGAAGCTGAGCTAGCTCCCCAAGGAGTCTGCGGCAGAAATCTCCCTAGATCTCGGCGGGCCTGATCCCTCTCCCGGTGTTCTCTCGCCATGATTCAACACCGTCTCAGTATCCTCATCGTCCTGCCCCTTCTGCTTTTCCTGATAGGGATATCTGCCGCCAGCTCCAAAAAATGCGTCAAGATCTAAACGCCGCCAAGCAGGCCCATCCACTTCAGAATAAGGCGGAGCAGGACATCCCCTTATCTAAGAAGATCATGGAGGAAGTGATTCCCTCCCACGTCAAGCTGCCCGCTATCGAGCCTTATCATGGCTCCTCCGACCCCGACGATCATCTCAGCAGCTTCCGATCGATCATGATGTTCCACGGGGCATCAGATGCGATCCTCTGCCGCGCTTTCCCTTCCACCCTCAGGGGATCTGCTCGAACCTGGTTCAATGCTTTGAAACCAGGTTCCGTTAATTCCTTCGACGAGCTGAGCCGCCTCTTCATCAGCAGCCGCCGTCACAGACAGAGGTCCGACTCCCTCTCTGAGGTTAAGCAGAGAGAGGGGGAGTCTTTGAAGAAGTATC
Organism: Calamus simplicifolius; assembly: GCA_900491605.1. Classification (NCBI taxonomy): domain Eukaryota; kingdom Viridiplantae; phylum Streptophyta; class Magnoliopsida; order Arecales; family Arecaceae; genus Calamus; species Calamus simplicifolius. The sequence goes on from UESW01001886.1 coordinate 28,903, forward strand.
TTGGCCGTTTCAACACGGCCATGCTAGAGGTGGACCACCTTAATCATGAGGTGGCCATGTCCGCCTGGCAGGCGGAGTATTGAAGGAAAGTGATTTTTATCTGGCGCTGGAGGTCAGCTACCCTCCAAACCTCTCTGACATGATGGCTCTGGCAGACAAATATGCAAGAGTCGAAGAATCATGGAGAGCTGCCCGAGCCGAGCTTACAAAGAAGAAGGAGCCCAAGGGCTCAGATAAGCGCCGACCACCCGTCAGCCAAGCCCGCCTCGCCGCCAAAGGATTCCTCAGCCGCCGCCAAGGAACCGCACCCGGAGCCCGCCTAGGAGGTTCAATCGATTTACTCCACTTACTGCCCCAAGAGTGGAGATCCTTATGGAAATCGAGCGCCAACTCCCTCGACCTCCTCCTTTTCGGGAAAATGCGGCCCGGAGAGACCCCATCAAGTATTGTCGCTATCCACCACGACCATGGCCACGACACTGAAGAGTGCTGGCAACTGAAGAATGAGATCGAAAGGCTCATCCAGCGGGGTAGACTGGATCGGTTCAGGGAGCCCCCGAGCCAAGAAACGGGGGTGATCGCCGACCTGAGCCCTAGCAGCAACCTCTTCCTCCCCAAATCCTCTGGTTGCTGGCCACATTAATGTGATTGAGGCAGTCGGTGGTCCTTCAGACGAGAGGGATGATGAAGAAAGTTCAGCGCCGAAGAAAGCGCGAACTGATGAGCTCTCTTTCTCCAGCGATGACTTCCAGGGAATACAGTTTTCGCACGATGATGCGCTAGTTGTATCTCTTAATTTGAACAACTATGATGTAAGCCGAATTCTCATTGATAGTGGAAGCTCCGTCAACGTTTTGTACCTCGATGTGTTTGTGAAGATGAAACTTCTCATGGAGAATCTTTGAGCGGTGGACTCCACCCTAATGGGGTTCACCAGCGATGTAATTATCCCAGAGGGGGTCGTGACCTTGACGGTCCAAGCAGGAACCTGGCCTTCCGTTGCCACTGTGTACGCAGATTTCCTGGTGACCAAGCTCTGGTCGCTTTACAACGCGATCTTGGGAAGACCCGGCTTGATGTCCCTCAGAGCCGCCGTCTCCATCCCACATCTTGTTATGAAGTTCCCGACCGAGCGAGGGGTTGGTGTAGTTCGAGGAAGCCAAACTATAGCTCGGCAATGCTTGTCACCAGCCTGCAATCCAGATTGCCCGAGGTTGATGGACTGGACGCTCGGGAGGATTTCGCCGAGCAACGAGGAGAACCAGCCGAAGAGCTGGAGGAGGTACCGCTGGACGAAGCTCGGCCCGACCGAACCATAAGGATCGGGTCGCTACTGAAAGGGAAGCCCCGGCTGGAGCTGATCGACTTTCTCTGAAGAAACGCTGATGTCTTCGCTTGGTCAGCTTCTGACATGCCTAGGATCAGTTCGGACGTTCTCGTCCACTGTCAACGCAGACGAGACATCCCGACCCGTGAAGCAAAAGAAAAGAAGCTTTGCCCCTGACTGGCAGAGAGCAATTGAAGAAGAGGTGGACAAGCTCCTCAAGGCAAACTTCATTCGGGAGGAGAATTATCCAAGCTGGCTGTCCAATATCGTTATGGTGAAAAAGTCGAATGGTAAATGGAAAATCTGTATCGACTTCACCGACCTTAACAAAGCATGCCCGAAGGATAGCTTCCCTCTCCCCCGGATCGATCAGCTCGTGGATGCCACCTCCGGTCATCAGATGTTGACCTTCATGGACGCCTATTTAGGCTACTACCGGATTCGGATGGCACCCGAGGATGAAGAAAAGACCGCCTTTATAACCGATCGAGGTATCTACTGTTACCGTGTCATGCCCTTTGGTTTGAAAAATGCAGGCGCCACTTACCAAAGGCTGGTAAACAAAGTCTTCAAGGAGCAGATCGGCCGAATATGGAGGTGTATGTCGATGACATGCTGGTCAAAAGCAAGGAAGCGTCCCAGCATATTGGGGATCTTCCTGAAAGCTTCGCGACACTCCGAAGGTATCGGATGAAGCTCAATCCAATGAAGTGCGCCTTCGGTGTCACCTCGGGAAGTTTCTGGGCTTCATGGTTTCCCAGCGAGGCATCGAAGCCAACCCATAGAAGATTCAAGCGCTTCAGCAAATGATGCCTCCAACATCTATCAAAGAAGTCCAGCGCCTGACGGGGAGGATTGCGGCCCTCAACCGCTTTGTGGCTCGGTCGGCCGAGAGGATCCTTCCTTTCTTCAAAGCTCTTCGATCTGCCAAGAATTTTCAATGGACTCCCGAGTGCCAAAAGTCATTCGAGGACCTCAAGAGATATCTTGGCTCGCCACCCCTCCTCAGCAGCCCCAATCCGGGAGAAATGCTGTTTCTATACCTGGCAGTCTCTGAAGGCACGATTGGCTCGATTTTGGTCAGAGAAGAGAAGAAGACCCAGAGGCGATCTACTATGTCAGCAAACTTCTCCGGGACACTAAGACGAGGTACACCCGAATCGAGAAGCTGGTCTTGGCCCTGGTAATATCGGTTCGGAGATTACGACCATATTTCCAAGCACATTCTGTGACATTCCTTATCGATCAGCCCATCAAGGCGATAGTCCATCGCCCGGAGACATCAGGAAGAATGGCTAAGTGGGCCGTTGAGTTAAGCGAGCATGATATCCGTTATCAACCTCGCCGGCCATCAAAGCCAGATTCTAGCTGATTTCCTCCTTGAGTACACTATCCGGAAGATGGCTCCACTCCGGACTCCCCCGAGCATCCAAGATCTGACGCCCTGTGGCTCCTCCACGTCGATGGATCCTCCAATGCCAATGGCTCTGGTGCTAGTTTGATCCTCACCAGCCCCGAGGGGACGACCCTTGAGTACGGCGTTCGATTCTCCTTCCCAGCCTCCAACAACGAAGCCGAATATGAGGCCCTGCTTGCTGGACTTTGAATCGCCCGTGATCTGAAAGTGAAGAGGCTGAATGCCTTTACCGACTCTCAGTTGGTGGCCGGTCATGTGCGGGGCGAATTCGAGGCCCGGGAGCCAAACATGATTCGGTACCTCCGGCAAGTGTGGGATTTGCTTTCTTACTTCTCTGAATTTGAAGTTATCCAGATTTCCAGATCCGAAAATGCTCGTGCCGATCTGTTATCCTGACTTGCGACTGCGGAGTCGATGAGTTCCGAGCAAAAGTTTCCTCTGGAAATCCTGAAAAAGCCTAGCATCGCGGAGGCAGACCAAGTGATGCAGATTGAGGTCGAGCTATCCTGGTTCGATCCGATATTAAAGTATCTTAAAGAAGGGTCGCTCCCAGCTGACCGCAAGGAAGCAAGGAAGCTAAGATTGCAAGCTACCCACTATGTGATGATCGACGATCAGCTCTATAAGCGGTCCTTTTCTATACCGCTGCTCAAATGCCTCCGTCCGTCCGAAGCTGATTAGGCTCTTCGGGAAGTACATGAAGGAATCTGCAGCAACCACCTGGGGAGTTGATCTCTGTGCCACAAGGTACTACGCCAGGAATATTACTGGCCAACCATGCAAAAGGATGCAGATGATCTCGTTTGAGCCTGTGACCCGTGTCAGAGGCACTCCAGCATCCAGAGGCTCCCCTCCGCTAGTTTGGTCCCTATTTCCTTCGCTTGCCTTTTTCTAAGTGGGGGATGGACATTCTTGGCCCTTTTTCCCTCGCCACTGGACAGAGAAAATTTCTATTTGTCGCCATCGACTACTTCACCAAGTGGGTCGAGACCGAAGCAGTAGCCCAGATAACCGAAGCTCGGGCCAAGGACTTCGTGTGGAGATCCATCATTTGTCGCTTTGGCCTCCCGCATACCATCATCACCGACAATGGAAAGCAATTTGATAATCCCAAATTCCAGGAGTTCTGCGGGGATCATGGCATCAGCCATCGCCTCACTTCAGTGGGGCATCCACAAGCCAACGGAGAAGCTGAGGTAACAAACCAGACCCTACTTTAAGGGATTAAGGCTCAGCTCACCAGAGCCCGAGGCAGATGGACGGACGAACTTTATCATGTTCTATGGGCCTACCGCACTACCCAAAGAGTCCCCATCGGCGAGACCCCGTTCCAGATGGCCTTTAGCACGGAAGCCATCATCCCCATGGAAATAGGCCTTCCCTCTCCACGAGTGGAAAGCTACTCATAAGAAATTAACGACGAGCAGCTCCGAACCAATCTCGACTTGGTGGAGGAGATCAGGGAAAAAGCTCGAATCAGAATGGCTGCATACCAGCAAAGAGTGGCCCGCTACCATGCCTCTAGAGTCAAGGGCAAATCCTTCTCTCCCGGCGATCTTGTCCTCCGGAAAGCATCCGTCTCCAAGCCGCTGGAGCAAGGAAAGCTCTCTCCAAATTGGGAAGGTCCTTACCAAGTAGCGAAAGTCATCGGACCTGGCACCTACAAGCTTCAGGACCTGAACGGGAAATCCATTCCCCGGACGTGGAGTTCGGACAACCTCCGCATATATCATCAATAGAGTACGCTCTCTATAGACTCGCCCCATTTACAGCTTTGGCATCTTGTTTTATGATCCGCGGCAAAACCGCTACGGTCGTTCTTTCAAAAAGTCGCAATAGAAAACAGATGTTGTCAACGCATCCATTCTCGGCACGACCGAGCTATCTCCTTGAGCCAAATCTCCATACCTTGGCTAGGCCGAGCTCTGAGCCAGAGCTACATATCTCGGTTAGGCCAAATTGCATCCCGCGAAGGATTGGTATGGTCGAGTGCTCCCGGTGCAGCTGGGAGCTATGTAATCTCTAAAATATCGTTCGGATTCGGGCAGCTTACAAGCCCCGGCCGAGCTAAACGACAAAGAAACATAGTTCGGATTCAGGCAGCTTACAAGCCCCGACCGAGCCAAATGACAAAGAAACATCGTTCGGATTCGGGCAGCTTACAAGCCACGGCCAAACCAAACAATCTCCAAAATATCGTTCGGATTCGGGCAGCTTACAAGCCCCGATCGGATTAAATAATTTTCAAAACATTGTTCGGATTTGGGCAGCTTACAAGCCTCGGCCAAACCAAGCAATCTCCAAAATACCATTCGGATTCGGGCAGCTTACAAGCCCCGGCCGAACCAAACATCAAAGGAGCATCGTTCGGATTGGGCAGCTTACAAGCCCCGGCCGAACCAAACAATCTCCAAAATACCGTTCAGATTCGGGCAACTTACAAGCCCCAGCCGAACCAAGCAATCTCCAAAATACCGTTCAGATTCGGGCAGCTTACAAGCCCCGGCCGAACCAAGCGTCAAAGGAGCATCGTTCGGATTCGGGCAGCTTACAAGCCCCAACTGAACCAAACAATCTCCAAAATACCGTTCGGATTTGGGCAGCTTACAAGCCCCGGCCGAACCAAGCGTCAAAGGAGCATCGTTCGGATTTGGGTAGCTTACAAGCCCCGGCCAAACCAAACAATCTCCAAAATATCGTTCGGATTCAAGCAGCTTACAAGCCCCGGCCGACCCAAACGCCAGAGAAATATCGTTCGGATTCGGGCAGCTTACAAGCCCTGGCCGAACTAAAGGCCAGAGAAATATCGTTTGGATTCGGGCAGCTTACAAGCCCCGGCCGAACCAAACGTCAGAGAAATATCGTTTGGATTCGGGTAGCTTACAAGCCCCGGCCGAACCAAACAACCTCCAAAATATCATTCGGATTCGGGTAGCTTACAAGCCCCGGTCGAACCAAACAACCTCCAAAATATCGTTCGGATTCAGGCAGCTTACAAGCCCTGGCTGAACCAAGCGTCAAAGAAGCATCGTTCGAATTCTGGCAGCTTACAAGCCCCGGCCGAACCAAACAATCTCCAAAGCTTAATTCGGGTTCGGGCAGCTTACAAGCCCTGGCCAGATCAAATAATCTCCAAAACATCGCTCAAGGTTTGGGCAGCTAACAAGCCCGATCGGAACCAAAGGATAAAAATATCCTTGATCCTCAGCAACAATCGAGTGATATCTTGAGGCTCCGCCCTATTCAAGTAATCTCTCCAATGCCCTGACGCAACTAAGGCATCCTATTATATCTCGGTAGAGGCAAACGACCTCCCACTATTCGACAGCAAAAACATGCCATGAGCTGTCTTTCCCCGAAGAAACACCTGCTTCGTTCTACAAACAGGATCATGTTTACTTCATGACTCCACAGGACCGCCCAGGTCCCTCTTTGACTCGCACATGGATATACGTGTTCTCCACTGAGGACCGGACATTGATTTTAGCAAGAACAAAGCAGCAATAGTGCTGCCGAAATATGATACGACATAAAAAGCGTAATATGGGAGCAACAACTCTCAGCGCAAAAAAGAAGCAGGTGCTAAAGAAAGAAGGAATGAAAACTTTCTTTATTTCCTCATCAAAAGAAAAGTTACAACATCCTGGAAGGAGTTACAAGTGCATCAAAACACAAGAAATAAAAACAAGTAAATAGCTCGGCCGAACTGCTTCAGTCAGCTTCGGTTAATAATGACGCTTCGGCATCCGACCCAAAAGATCAGGCGACCAGCCAACTGGCCCTGATAGATAGCAAGGTCAGCTATCCATGGGTCCTCTGGATGAATTAAGAGATCCAAAAAGAGATGCAGACCCGTGGATGCTGATGCTGAGGAAGCTTCCCCCTGGGTGAAATGCTGGGCTGCAGGCCGCTGCCCGATTGAGAGAGATAGGGGACCATCAGCCCCATACTGCTCTCAACTCCCTCTTCACATGGCAGAAGATTCCCCGTACGGAGGGGCTAAGCATGCAGCCAGAGGGAGAAGGAAAAGTCCGCGCATGCTATGGGGGTACATGTGCACTTCCTACCCTGCGACCCCCATAGCAAACCATAAAGGACACACAGGAAGCGCATATGTGCGCTCTCCATGTGATCTCTGCGGACCTCCTTTGCGCTTTCCATATGATCTCCGAAGCTCCTCCCTTGAGGACGAGCTGCTCTCCAGCGGCTCCTTCGTCACCCCGGCTATCCGTAGGAAGGTAGCTTACAAAAGGAAAACCCAGTCCCTCCACTCTCAGCCTTAGGGACGCAGACATCATGAAAACTCTCACAGCTTACAGAGAAGAAAATTTTGGGGATGGCCTAGCACGGTCCCTTCCTCCCCTTTTTATAGGCAAAACGGACAGGGAGCAGCTGTTAAAGCAGTAAGCCATGAGGTTCAAAATGCCCAATCTACACTGCCACATGGCCTCCCAGGATGAAAATAGCACCCTTCGATGCGCGCCAAATGCGTTGTTCAGCCCATGACGTACGCTAGAAGATTTTCTCTAATCTCGGATCATAGGTCTTAAATGCAAAAAATTGCCCGCTGATCTTAGAGATACGGGCAGACCTAGAAAATCGCTCGGTGAAAATGACATCCTCCAATGGCAAACAAGCGCTTGCGTCGTACGTCGAAACGATCCGCCTTGAAAAAAGTCGACATAATAAGTGTTCCTAGAAAGTGCCGAGGTGACCTTTCGCAAACCACAGAGCCGTATTATCCTTTTCGACAAAGAGAAGATCAGCTCCTTGGAAAAGGCAAAAGCATCGGCAGAGTCATAAAAAGGGCGCAGAAGCCAAGTACTTCTCAATAAACATACCTCGGTATTCCTTCCTCTGCTCAACCGCCCATTGCATCTTGACGTAAGCCGAGACATTGCCTTGCGTTTTAACCCAAGGCCAAAACTGCCTCCATACTTTGGAATAAACCAGAGTATCTCCTTTCCGTTCAGCATGACTGCACGTGATCTTGAACTTCTGTCCAGTCTAAAGTAACTACTTTTGTCTCAATGATAACGGGACACGATATAAGCCCCGACCTATACCCAGAATGCGGAAGCATCGGTTAAGGTCGGAGTGCATGTCCTATGAATATAAGCCCTAACCTATACCCAGAATGCGGAAGCATCGGTTAAGATCGGAGTGCACGTCCTATGAATATAAGCCCCGACCTATACCCAAAATGCGGAAGCATCGGTTAAGGTTGGAGTGCATATCCTACGAATATAAGCCCCGACCTATACCCAGAATGCGGAAACATCGGTTAAGGTCGGAGTGCACGTCCTATGAATATAAGCCCCGACCTATACCTAGAATGCGGAAGCATCGGTTAAGGTTGGAGTGCACGTCCTATGAATATAAGCCCCGACCTACACCCAGAAGGCGTAAGCATCGGTTAAGGTCGGAGTGCACGTCCTAGGAATATAAGCCCCGGCTAAGGCCGGAGTACATCTTTTGTCACAAACCTCGACAAAAACAGAGCGATATGCAACGCCCCAACTGAAACCTACGAACCCCATTTACCTCGGTCAAAATAAGGATGCTGTGTTGGAGGTTCCTCGGGAGAATACGTCGTTCCGTAAGACTCGGACGATAAAGGAAAACACTTCAGAAATGAAAGCAAACAAGAAATTTCCAATAAACCTTTCTCCGTTCATTACAAGAGGGGAAAACCAAAGAAAAAAATACATAAGCCCTCACAGGGGCTTACTACTTTCTCCGAACGCCGCTGAACTCTCCCCACGCCGTAGAGCCGAATTAGCCAATTGCTGTCGAAGGGACGCCACCTCCCGCTCCAGCCTACTGTTGACTTGGCGAAGGAGCTTGATCTCTCTTGCCGAGACGACCATGTGTTGCTCAGCCATTCTCCGAACTTGCTCGCGGTCTGCGAGTAACGACGCCAGAACCTCCCCGTCAACAGTTATCGTGGTACGGCCCCGGTGAGGCACCCCAAAGCTGCCAACAACGCTGTTTGGCATCCCAGTTGACCTCCCTCCATTCTCGGAACATCCTGTTACTGTAAGCTTAGACAGGCCAATAGGAGATCGGCAGAGGAATTGGTTAACAATGGCGTACCACCCACCGGTATTTAAATTACCTCAGGCGAGCGTCCCGATCACCCGAACCGTCAGTTCCAACGCCATTACCATAAAGTCTTGCCACGCATCATCGCTTCCATGGCCGCGTGCAGGAAGCGAGGAATCGCTCCCCCTTTACCGAAAAGGATAAATAAATGACGGTGCACCGGTAAACATCCTTCTTCTTGGGACCAAACTCCCTTCGAAAAGTGCGCCTGCCTCTTCGCCTTGCGCGGGCCGAGTTACCCAACTTTGGCTCTAACCAGGATACCTCTGCAATCCTTGGCCATCACCTGCCGAGCTATCTTATCTCTCGGCCTAGGCCGAGCTATCATGTCACTCGGCTTCATCAGAACTATCTTATCTCTCGGCCTAAGCCGAGCTATCACGTCACTCGGCTTCATCAGAACTATCTTATCTCTCGGCCTAAGCCGTGCTATCACGTCACTCGGCTTCATAAGAGCTATCCCTATACCTCGGCCTCAACCGAGACATTTATTTAAACCCGAACTAAGTCGGCCAAAGAACGCAAACAAGTCATTACTTGTTCACAGTCGAAAGGAAGTCTGTAGTAAAAAGATTGGCTAAAAAGGCAAGCAAATGGGGGCCGAGGGCCCGTTCATTGGAAACTTCAGACCAAACTACATGTCTAAAAAAGCAAAAGTACACAAATAACTCTCAAGGGTCATGAGCTGGATCAGTTCCGACAGTGCCCTCAACAATGCTCGGAGAAGCCTGGCTCGTTTCGCCCACTTCAAAGGTTATCGTTTCCTCGGTGACAGATTTGAGGCGTCCTTCAGGGGCCGCGACCTCACTAGCATCCAGAATAGCGTCGAGGTCGACGTCCGAAACATCATAGTATTCATCCTCTTTAGCTCCTGGGGTACAAGCCCTAGAGATTTCAACATCCAAGAAGGAGAGGTCCCATTCTGGATGCTCCTTGGATATTTTATTTCGAACGTCCTCCATGCCAAGCTTGAAAGCGTTGGCACAGATTGCATCTTGTTCACCCCTGAGTAGAGCGAGCCGCATCTCAGCTTCAGCAACTTGATTTCGAAGTGAGGCGACCTGCCCCTCAGTTTCAGCAGTTTGACTTTGCAGCAAGGCAATCTGCTCCTCGGCCTCAGTGACCCACCTTTCGAGCTCTGAGCCCCTCCCTCGACTGGATGCCAATTCCCCTTGCAGGGTCCGCATCTGGCTCTGGTTCTCCAGCTCCGCCTTCTTCATCTGCAAAAACAAAGTTAGCCAGTGCCACGATGAGCCGGCAAGGGAAGCCAAAAAGGGGTAGTATCATACCTCCTCCTCCTGCCAGGATAACTTTTGGGTCAGCTCCTTGACCTCGTCAAAAGCCCTTAATTTATCGGCCTTAACCCGCTCGATTCTGCCCTTGAGATCGCTGATCTTCGACTACCTACTGTCAGCTTCTCCCAGGCTTGGGTGAGCTCGCTATCGAGCTGGGTTAACTTTTCCTGGTGCTATTTGATCCTGTCATCCCTATCGGCTATTCCGCGGTTGAGTTGTCGTACCTTCTCCTCCAACTCGCCAAGCATCTTGTTCAGGTGATTTCTCTCCTCGACAGCCTCTCTCCTCTGCCTGCCTAGGCTTTCACTAAACTGTTTCTTGACAGTCTCCATTTCTCCAGTATGCTTAGACTTGATCTGCGATAACTCCAGTTATGCATCATCGTACCTCGCCAGGAGCCCTCGTAGCTTTTTAACTTCGAGCCTCAACTTGGACGCATCATCTAGGGCGGCCTGATGCAGCACCCTCATCTTCGCCAAATTCTCGTTGGCGGTACCCAGAGCTTGTTCAAATGCATCAGACACCTCCGCTCGCGATCGAAGCTCGACGCTGACTCTCCTGGCCTGGGAGCTGGCCCCTATCGCCAAGTTCAAGCGCCAGCACAGCGCCCTAGTGATCAAAGCACTCTGCAGAATGAAGCACAAGTAATAAGAGTGCGACCAAGCTAATCAAAAAGCACTCACTACTCGGGAATAATAACTCACTCGGAGATGTAGGACCTGGCTAGCCCCATGAGGGTAGAATTGTTGATCTCGGGGAGAAGATGGGCTTCTGTCACCACATTCCGCTGGCCAAACGCGGCGTCAACCAGGTCTAGATCTGCGAACTCATTCATCGAGGGACCTGCGCTCGGGTACAGTGCTGACCTTATTAGGGCAGCAAACGCTGCCTCGATGGCCGATTCTGAGCTACCAGGCTGACCGTCGCCATCCGAAGGATCGGTCCGGATGACCTTCGACTGAGAAGCCTTTGCCCTCTTGGCCTCCCTCAGTAAAATTTTAACCTGGGATCCTTCGAATAACTTGGCCAGCCCAGGCGGCAGTTTTCTCGAAACTTTGGTGGAAGAAGCTTCGGCTGCAAGACCTTTACCTTGCTCTCTCCCTTGTCCGAGCTCCTTCCCTTGATCATGGGTACTTGCTCCTCCCCCGCAGGCTCCGCCAATGCCTTGGTCTATTCATCAATTTCCCCAACCACTCCAGGGGGAAGTTCTCCAGCCGTAGGCTCCTTTTGAGCCTCCACTATAGTCGGCCCAGCGTCGCCGCCCCTAAATCCCTCCTGTCCTCCTGCCAAGGCCAGAGGCATTTTCTCGCTCGGAGGAGGGCCCTCAGAGGCACCAACCTCCGTCGTGCCAGCCCTTGGCTCACCTTCAAAGAAGAGGCTCCCAGACAAGCCAACGGAGTTTCATCCGGGCTGTCTACTATTTCCACCACTAGAGGACAGGGGGCCTCAGCAGTCCTCTCTGTATCCTCCTCTGCTTTCAGCGCCTCCACCACGACTGCTTCAACCTCTGGCGAGCGCTCCTCGGAAAAATGAGCCGTCTTCTCGGGCTTGCGTTTCTCCCCTCCGCTACTCTCCCTCGGGCGCTTGCTCATCCCTTTCTTTATGCGGCCCGATAGTTCAGACTTCTTGGCTGCAGAAACAGAGAGCAAGCGGTCAGACCGAGACATACTTGCTCGAACAAAATCAATGGAAAAAGGAAAAAACTTACTATGCGGGTCAAGGAGGCTAAGCCCGGCGGCGAAAAGAGCTTCCTCTGACAGTAAATCGTTAGCCGAGAATGTCCTACCGTCGTGAAGGACCTCCAAGTCCTCCTTCTCCTGCTCAGATAGAATCGGATGTGCTTCCACAGCTCGAACAAAGTTTCCCCATCCCCGAAAAAAATCTGAGCCGATGTTCCCCTTGGCAATAAAAAATCTGACCTTCCACTCCTTTATAGACGATGGCTTATCTGTTATCATCTTGAAAGACCTCCGGGGTCCAATGTAAGGCCACTCTGATTTCCTCCCAGGCATCAGATAATAACAAGCGTGAAAGAGAGGAAGAGTTGTCGTTACCTGAATTCGGCTACACATTGAGATAAACCCGATGACGCTGCGCCAACTGTTGGGAGCCACCATTGTTGGGCAAATATTGTAGAATCTCATGATTTCCTTCACCAAGGGGTGAAGGGGAAATCGAAGGTCCGCCTTCAGACTGTCTTCATAAAGAAAGACCCTGTGTTCCAGATCTTGCGAAACCCTATGCTTGGGCTCCGGCAATCTCAGAAGGATATCCGAGGGAATACCATACTTTTGGCATATTCTCCCCAAATCCTTGGCGGCAATCTCCGAAACCATATCGTCGGGGCTCATCATCTAGCTGGCCGAGAGAAGCACCGAGCGAGATTACAGAGGAAGTAGAGAGCAAGATTCTCCAAAGAAGAACGAAGGAGCGCTGCGAATAGGGACGGCACCGTTTCGACTTTGCTTTCCCTCAAAGAAACCGCCTTAAGAGAAAGATAGGGCGTCCCAACTGAGATGCCCGAAACCGCCATTGTGGATGCCATAAAAACCAAGATTTGCTACGTGGCAATCCCTCAACCGCTGCCTCAAAGGAGCCTTATGTGACGTGCCCTGTAAAGGCACATCTCATAAAGGCACGACGGCCGCGCAGCATTAAATAAGGCATCATTGCGCAGGTTATCAAACCTGGATCCCTCCGTTCAAGTCATGCCACCTGGAATTATACTCCCTACACCCGAACTTACGTTTTGAACTAGGGAGTGGAGGGCATGTGTTGAGGGATAAATCGCTGTGTGTCAATAATCGTGCACATGGCTAGGGCTAGCCCTGATTCCTACCCACTGTGCGACACCCGCCCATGATAGGTCAGCCTTGGTAAGTTGGGGCGCCTTAGCCCCTCACCGAGCCAAGGACTCTCAAGGCGCGAATCACGTGTCTCGGCCCCAGCCGAGCTATATCATCTCTCGGCCCAGCCGAGCTATATCTTCTCTCGGACCCTCTAGCCGAGCTATATCACGTCTCTCGGCCTCAGCCGAGCTATATCTTCTCTCAGCCCCAGCCAAGCTATATCACGTCTCTCGGCCCCAGCCGAGCTATATCATCTCTCGGCCGCAGCCAAGCTATACCGTCTCTCGGCCCTAGCCGAGCTATACCGTCTCTCGGCCCCAGCCAAGCTATATCACATCTTTCGGCCCCAGCCGAGCTACATCGTCTCTCGACCCCAGCCGAGCTATATCATCTCTCGGCCCCGACCGAGCTATATCACATCTCTCGACTCCAGCCGAGCTACATCATCTCTCGGCCCCAGCCGAGTTATATCGTCCCTCTAGCCGATCTCTCCCATCGCTCAGCCTAGCCCGAGCGATATCTATGCCTCTGCGGAATTCGACGCCGGAGAACCTGAATTCGTGAGATTCCAAACAGAAATCATATCCGGGAGTGACCTAAGACCCGCGAGAGTGGCCTAGGGCCCTGGAGCCTATGTCCTCACCAAATCTCGAGACATCAACAAGCTCTCCTAGCCGTCGATCCCCTAATCAACAAGATACGAATCCTATCGACCTCATAACAACTGGATTCAGATCCTAACGACTTTTGGACCCACGATGCCCCCAGGAAATCAGGTGATCTTCTATAAATATAGTCCTCTGCCGACTCCTCAGGTATGCGTACTTGCTCACTGGAACCGTCTCTCCTTCTGCCTTAGCTTTCGTCATTAGCGCTCTACTCAGAGCCCTAGAGGGACTCTTCAGCGAGAGCCTTCTCCCCATTTTTGTTGATTGCTGATCTCCACTGACTTGAGCGTCGGAGGGTCTTCTGCAGAGGGCCACCCCCAACGGCTCTCACGTGAGGACTGTTTTGCAGGTCCACCCAGATGGAAGCCCATACTGCAGCCCGATCGCGCCCGAGTCGGAGGACAAATTTCGGCAGCAACAAGTTATATAAAATCAGTTAAAATTATTAGAATAGCAAAGATATCACTCTATTCGCTACAAGATTATACATTAGCTATCTTATTAATTTTAATTCATCCTTTATAATAAAATATCAAGAATGTAACATTCTCAAAACTTAAAGGGATATATCGCAACAATTAAAAATTTAAAAACTTTAAGGATCGAACATATATTTTCGTCTATATAAAAAAAAAAAAACCTGGGAAAGGTGGGCTTGGTATCCTTATCTCGGGCAAAGGCCGGGCTTCAACAAAATCTTACAGCTTGGCCCAACTCAAAATTTAATGCATTATGTATGGGTTTAGAACCGTGCTTGAGTGGGGTCTGGTGCAATCCATATCCTACCAACCCAATGCCTGAAGTAGGACCTGACCCAACTTAACTTTTGTAAGGATTCAAATTTTCAGCTTTCTTTTCTGCAAGCAATTTGCATATGATATATTGTGACAATACTGACACATGCATGATAAATTCTCACGCCGGTTCTCATATATCCATTCTAAATGGATTAACAGGGGAATGATTATTTATTTATTTATTTCTGGTTGTTTAAATGTCAGGAATGTGTCAGAAAACCACATTTTCTTTCATCACGGTTAAGGATGCAGATGGATCGAGTTGGAGCTATAACGATAAAAAACATTTTACAGTCAAAAAAAAAAAAAAAAAAGCCAAACACCACCTACCCAGCAAACCTGTATGCTAACTTACATAGCTGTTCTCAACAATATAGACTTGTATGGAGATGAATCTAGACAGCTCTGATCAGTCTGTCAAGCTTTGCCTCCTTGTACTGGATGCTACCTCACATTTGTTTGAAACATTGCCGGTTTGTTTGAGATTAGCGATTAATTAACATGGTCTTTGAAACTGGAATAGTTGGTTTTGAATTGCTTGTTTGTGGTTAGGTTGCTTTGCTGCGTGCTGCAGGAGAAAAATAAAAAGCTGACTTCCTAGATGCAAAACAAGCTGCATGGCCTCATCAGTAGATGCAAGCATAATAAGATTGTCTTGGTAAAAATTATGTAAAAATTTTCATTTACAATCTATGCGTCCTCAATAAACTCTTCCCTTCCTGTACCTGTTCAATGTCAGAATTATTTTTGTTTGTTTAATCTTTGGAGAATGCTCTAGTGAGCCTACAGTGACGGCTATCCACTTGGAGCTTCTTTTTGATGCATGAAAAGATAAGACATAAAGAAGAAGAGGCAGCACTACATCCACGCATTCAGTGCAACACAGGCATGCTCTGCTCTGTTGTGTCGGTTTTTCTTGAGCAACGAGCAATCATAAGCACATGTAGATCAGTCACTTTCTGAAGAACAATAAATAGAGGCCTGCAAACTCTAAACCAACAAAACTTGGATCTATATAATTATTATTTTGAGCAATAAATTCGTATAATCATAAGTGTAGGGAGAAAAGATAACAAGGAGTAAAAGATGAACCATGGGTATCTTGACTCAGGTTGAAAACAAAAAAAAAGTTATTATTGGAAAGCCGTCATTTAATGGTATCATATATTTGTTCCATGTTGTATTTAAACCTTGGAAAGGCCATTGTCAATGCCTAAATATACTGGTTCATCCGACATAGCAATAACCGACAATTAAACCATTGCTGATGTGCTTAAATCTCTCTTTTTTTCTGCAATGTTGGGGCTAAAGTTGTGAACGATCAAGCAACTTAATTTCTCCAGCTGGTCGTTAAAAAGATAAGGAGTGCAATTGCCCAAGTTGAGGCCCTGGCCTTAAATCGATGATATCGCCTGGATTTGAGCTGTTCTCGAGTCGCATCTGATACTGTGGTTCACTTGTTTTCTGTCACTAGAGTTTCTAGCTGTCTCTCTCAGTCCATGATCAATTGAAGCTGACGTTATTTATGAGAAGAGAGAGTATCTGGTTGTGGTTCGGTTGCCTTGGATCTAAGCCGTCCTTAAGAAGAGGCTTATCATGCTGTGTGTGGTTCACGTGTTTGTCGTCCTCGGAGTTCCTAATTTTGTCTCTCTCAGTCCATTGTCAATAGAGGCTGACGTTATTTACAAGGAGAGAAGAGAACCTACAGTGGGGCATTAGATATATTTGGAGCTAACTTTTGTGCATCATGTGATCTTGTGAACTCTTATTTCCAAGCTCCAGAAAGTGATTTGAAGCCTCTAGCACTCCATAAACCACAGACTTGAGGGGATATGTTCTTTAGGAACCATGGTATCAAATTGCCTAGAGAGATTATTCTTCATGATCACTTGCTTGAATATGTGATTTAGTTTCTAAACCTAAACGAAAATTTGGAAGGTATCTATGATTCTATATGTGGAAGAGAGCTACGAATTCTAGAGGAAAGGGTGGAAGAAAGCTAGTGAGTGAGTCCGGAGAAGAAAGCTGCAACTGTGAATAATAATATAGTGGGGATGGGCAAGGGTGGAAGAAAGCTAGCAATCCTAGGAAAGAAGGCTACAACTGTGAATATTATAGTGGAGATAGGTAAAGTGGATTATGGAATAAAGCTAATGAGTCCAGGGAAGAGGGGTTTCCTTGATCTTGAATGAAAAAGAAGTTACATGCTTTCCCACTTGAAGTCAAACAGGATTGTGGATTAAAATATTGCATGCCAGCCAGACCAACATACTCAATAAACGTGTGAATGCTAGAAATTTATGCTCTTGATGCAAGGATGCATCCAATTTGGCGGGTGCAAAACTTTTTTATTTTTTTTTTAGTACAGACGATGATTATATCATTTGATCGGATTAGATCAGCTATATCAGGATACAATAACTGAAACAAGATCAAAGTTTTTTTTTTCTTCATCTTCAATAATTAAAATGAGAGATCATTCTAGCAGCAATTCAATCAGCTACAACATTGACTTCGCAGGTGCAAAACTTTTGCAGCTCTTTGCAGGGAAAGGTGGAATCAATTACGGCTCTAATTCAGATGCTTTTGGTGGCTTGGAACGAAACTGGCTTGCTTTGATATCACCGGTTTTTTATTATTTAAATTGGTTTTGCTCTAGTGGCATCGCTATCTTCTCCTGGTCCTAGTGGCTTGGGTGCATTTGCTTAACGAATATGCCACTAAGGTCTAAGGTGGCCTTGCGGTTTGTTTAATTTAATGCCAACCGTCGACAACATAGTTGGTCCTTGATTTGTGGCTTGATTGACCTAATTAATAAACAATTTTAAAATTAGGTGAGTGTTAGCATTATACCTCAGCCTCTGAAAAATAAAATAAAAGATCATTAGAGCAAAAACATATGAATAACTTTTGGTTAGTAAAGATGATTACGTACCTCCGGTCATCGTACACTTCAGTCAGCTGGACTGGGAGAAACCTGAAGACTTGCATTTTAAATTGCAGGGTCTCTCAAAAATTATCATAAATTGAAGAAACGCTTTAGCGATTTTCAAATTTAAAAAAGAAATTGCTGAAAGTTCTAACCAATTAGCATTTATAGTTATTTTAAAAAATAAATATAAAGATAAATGATATTTGAGATGATGCAACTTTAAAATAAAAAAATTAAAATATTTATAATATTTTTAGAAGTAATTAATAACTTAACTTAGTCTTTTTTTTTTTTTTTAATCCGTTTATCCATCATGGTCCATCGTGCCTCTCTTGCATATAAAAAAAGAATGGAAACCGAGACAATTAAATCATTTGATTATAATGATATAGTTGTATTTGATTGTTTTACGACTAAAAAGATTTGTTTGGCATGCTCCAACCTAACCTTTGTTTACACACCAATAATGAGTTATACGAATAGAAATGGCAATAAGGTGAGGTGGGAATAGAGAATCATTCTCCATCCCCATCCCCATCCCCATCCCTATCATTATTCTAACAGTAACCCTCATCCCTATCCTCACTAATGAGGATAATGACTTTTTCATTTTCATCCTCATGAAAATCCCTGTAGAGATAAAAATTCATATCCTCACCTATTTTTTTTTTTTTAAATAAGGTTCCTACTTTCATTCCTACAAAAGTCTTCGTTCCATCGAAGACTCTATTCCCAGCGGTCCTATTTTTTATGTTAAAATATTTATTTTTTTTAAATTTTAACTACTATATTTTAAAAATAAAAATAAAGTATCAAGTATCGTATAATAAATGAATTAGATTTAAATAAATTTATTATAATTATAAATTTTAAAAACTAATTCATAAAAAAATATTAAATTATAATTTTAAAAATAAAATAACATAAATTTTTCATCATGATCTATTTTATAAGAAACAAATATAACCAACCATAAGCCTTGATAAAGGAAGTGAGTGTATGCATTATTGAGGTATTTTCGGATCATATATTGAGATATGTTTAAAATATTAAAATAATAATATAATTTTTAAGTAATATAAAATATGTAAAGATTTCGCGGAATGAAAATCAAAGACTTGTGAGTCGACGAGTATTCGCTGCACTCTTATTTCATCCTCGTTTATGGGATAAAATTTTCTTTGTCTCCGTTCTTAGGAGAAGATTTTTTTAAAAATTTTCATCTTATTCAAAATATATTTTTATAAAAATTTAAAAAAAAAAATTATGATTCCTCTATAAAAGTTTTCTTGAGCTCGATTAAGATCTGATTGGGACCTCTGAGCTAAAGAGCAGGACCTTTTCCTATCTTGACTAAGCTTTGTTGACTTCTATGAAGAAAACAAAGTTTTTTTTTAATATTTTGAAAACTAGATCGGATAACAAATTGGCTTAACATTTGGATCGTGGGTCAATTGGTTCGATCAGATAAATGGTTTGATCAAACCGAATGATATCATATTTAATTTTTAATTTAATATTATAGAAATAATAACATATAAATATCAATTCAAGTAAAATTTAAAAATTCAAAAATATAGTTCTAATCTTATTTATCAAAATTCAACTCAACTCAAAAAATATGCTAACTATCGGGTTCAAAGCTATGACCACTTATATACATGTCTTCTCCCTTAACCATTCGAATATATTTTTGGTTTTCTTATTTGTCAAAACTAAAAGTTTAACAACTAGGATTGGATTGGTTCTTCGAAACTCAACCAATTCAATGATTTTTTTGGTTTAATAATGAAATCGAACTGGACTTATGATCAATTTTCGGTTGAACTGATTCGATCAGCCGATCTGGTCCTCTTTCCAAAACCATGAGTTTTTCTTGACTAACTAACGTTGGCAAGGTTGGACGAGTTCAACCATGGTTCCATGGAAGTTGGGCTTGAGACTACGCGTAGTTTGAGCCAGTAGGATGTTACATAATAAATAGTAGCATGATTTGTATTAGGAGAGGCAATAAGCTAGATTTAGTTGAATTTGACATCAATTCAAGAGTTCTTATTGGAACTAGAGAGGTCCATCTCGTAATCACAGCCATATGGCGTGCCGACCCATCATGCATCCATCTCATGAGGGCTCACACCGCTATGATCGTTGTACAGTGCGTGGATGGCCATGATTTGAGACCTATATATATATATATATATATATATATATATATATATATATATATATATATATATATATATATATAGCATGTAAAGCCAGAAACAGACAAAGAACTGCAAGATTTAGATTCGAAATCCAAACTGAAATGAGTAGATGAATCCATTTCCAGATCTAAATCCACTTTGGGTCCCAAATATCGGAAAGCTGTAGCTCTTTTCAGCACACTTTATCCGATGATTGATGATAATGTGTGAGCTTTGGGCTTCAGACTTGCCATAATCTGAAACCCAAACGGCACAAGTTCAGGACATGACAAGTTTGGATCTGAATCATTATTATTGGGTCAGGCTTTGAACTCGATTTCTTTTGGTCGCCGGCAGTCTTCAGTGCCACTTTAATCTCTGAAACAAGACGTACGAGCAATAACTTTAAGGTGCCAATGGCATCCCACTATCTGGTCTCCAACTTCTAAAGCTATCCAATGATGATTGAAGTCGGTGAAACATTTGAGCTTTATGCGATATATCTCTCAGGAGAGAGAGAGAGGGGTGTGGACTTCGTGGTGGGGAGGCCGAAAAAAAACAAAATAAAGAGGGCGACGAGAGGCCAAGCACGGCCAAAAAAAATCCTCTGTTCCATCTTTATCTCTCTCCCCACTTGGAGCGAGCATGATGCCAAGATTCTCCACAGAGGCCTCGATCGCTTTTAAGGGCACCAATGGAGAAATAATACTCTTGTTCGGTGGTTGCCTTATCTCTCTATCTTGGGCATCGTGGGGGGTGCGAGTGCCGCGCGCGGCTGCCGCGCCTCCGGACCATGGGCCGTGGGACCCCCGGCGCAATGGGGATGATGACTGTTCTGGAGTCCTGCGGCCTGCCTCGAGTGCCCTGGCCTTTCGTCTTTTCTCCTTCTCTCTCCCCTCGCTTGGTGGTGGGCGGCGCGCAGGACGGTGACGGGAGAAGCGAAAGAATGGCTCGGTGGCGGTCCTGCGCCCCACCGACGTTTGGATGCTTCACAGTGAACATGATCAGGCCTTGACCTTGATTTTCGCTGGGGCATTCGCCGCATGCTCTGTGCTCCTCTCATGCTCTGCTCTGCGCTGCGCTCTCCTGCCTGCCTCCACCACTTGCTTTCCATGATTACTATCTGATTACGTCATTTTTCAAATAATTTTTTTTTAAATTTTAATTTGAACAAGAAAATATTCAAACTAGATCGATGAAAAATGATAAAATTGGATATCAAGATTAATCCTTCTTATGAAAAATGAAAATCAAGGTACATCAGTAGGTTTGATTTTTGTTTTATAAAATGTTCATTAAAAAAAATGATATCAAAATTTATATCGAAGCATTAATTATTGATTTAGTATAAAATAGATCAGTACAATATTAACATTTATGAATGTCAATATGATAGTTTAAAGTCGAATTTTACCAACTCCACCTTTGCTCTGCTTCACTTGTGTCATGTGCAAAATGAAAATATATACTTTCTTATTTCTTTTAAAAAAAGTATTTAAAAAAAATATATTTTAATAAATTTTTTTATCAAAGTTATAATTTAATTATGTAAAAAATCTAAATATTATATTGTTTTAACCATTAAAAATTACATACAAAAAAAATCTCTAATTCATTTCATATATATATATATATATATATAAAGGAAGAGAGGAGGTAGGCTTGACTATATTAAATATAGTTAAATTCAAGACTCGATTATTTTCTCACCTTTGGATAAACAATTCTAGAGTCATCCCTATAATTTTTATTTTTTTATCTTTAAAATTTATGATCAGTATGAATTTAAGGATGGAAAGATGAATGAATTTTGATTTGATTATATATATATATATATCTGGGCAATAAGTATGTGCATATGTCTCGTCTCAATTGCTTTATCAAACTTTTCCATAATGCCATTCAAATATTATATGGTATGAATTGATATGAATAATGTGGATCAAAACTGGTATTGAACTATAGATTTGAACCTTCAAAGTATATAATATGACTCATGAAAAAGTCTTTGTACATCGCTTTCGGTGCAGCATGATCTTTACCAGGTACAATAATTTATCTATGCATAAACCCGTACCAAAAAATTTGTTCATAAGTTTCACACCGTAGATGCATGAATTATGCTTGGATAAATTATCATTGTTTCCGAATCGATATGCACATAAGTCCTTGGATAATGATGTCAGTGGAAGACGATCAATTCTCTCCGTACGAAGAGATTGGTTGTCGTACCTAAGGCTGTAAATCTGTCACCTGGATCTTGTTAGGTTCAGAGGTTGTTATACGGGGGTGGAAATCAGGTTGTGGGACCTTTGTCTTTTATTTTGAGGTTGTCTGGTTGAAAGTCTTGATATTCTATTCTCGTCTTTAATTTTGAGGCTTAGGCTCTCCGCGTCAGGCTCCGCGGAGGTGAGTATCGGATCGTGGGTCGTTCAGTGAAGCTGGGCCATGGAGGCTCGGAAATGAACAAGAAGCTCAGGAGGGCCGAGCTATGCGGGATAGCCGAGCTAGGGAAGCTCTATGGCAGCTCGGGAGAGTCGAGCTATGGAAGCTCGGGATCAGGCTACGGAAGCTCTAGGAAGCCGAGCTATGGAAGAAGCCGAGCTATGAAAGCTCGGAAGAGTCGAGCTATGGAAGGGGGGAAGCCGAGCTATGGGAGCTCGGATATGGAAGCTCGGAGAGCCGAGCACTGGAAGCTCGGGGGGAATGAAGGGAGAAGGTCGGTCTTAGACGATATTAATGCAATGATGAACCCCTAATAATCATGTTTGATGCAAATTATGCTAACCAAAAATAATATACAGAGACTTTTTCTATGGCCCATATGGATAGGTGCAAATAGAATTTAGGTTGTAAAATATATTTCATCTTTAATTTTGATTGGTACTTACCAGCTTGTGGAAAAACATGCCTAATCTGCGCAAGTGCTAAATATAAAACGCTTGAGCCATATATTATGTCAGATCGGAACAATGGAAAGAAAAAATGCAACTAAAATTTAAATATATCAGAAAGTTGATTTCAATGTCCTTAGCCACAAGAATAAAAACCATAATTAATTGTGTGATAGTTTAAACTCTTCTCGTCGTCTTGCTCATATTTGAAATTTATTGTTCACGTCATGTAAAATATTGCTACCAATGGGCCCAAAAACCTATCTCATATATATTTAGGAAAAGACTTTGTACACGCCCCCGGTACAGCAAGGCTTACGTGGGCTGCACCGCCTCTTCTGATTGGTCCACGTGGCTCCTACGTGGATGACCTGCCGGACGGTATGGCTCTGCTTTGATGTTACATTTGAACATGATGGCCATTTAAAGCTGTTCGCTTTTTTTAAATTAGCATGCGGACAAAAATGCCCTTTCCCTCCATCCTAGCGCCATTGCCCTTTCCCCTCCATCCTAGCGCCATTTTACCGTGTATTCATTCTGTGCAAGAAGAACTCTCTTTCTTCCCCGGTCGAAAGAAAATATTTCAGCTTTGAGGCTGAAAAACCTAGCTACTGGAGTCTGTGTACAAAAACTTCTGGAGGAAATGTCATCCGCAGCACAAAGTAAAAAGTCTTTCCTCCAACTTCTTTCTAAAGCTCCTTTATTACACCAACAGTTTTTTCTGGTTAGAGTTAGTTAATGCGTGACCAAACCGTTTAATGCGCGGGTAACTTCCTTAGAACAAAATAGTTATGACATTCTGGGAGTCATAACTATTTGTAAGCACGACTGTCATACTCTTTTAACTAGGATGTTATACCTCATGAACTGGGGTGTCGTCAGAGTGGTTCGGCCTATATTCCTCATTATTTCCTGTCCATATAGCTCTAGTGTCGTCGTTAAAGCTATAACACCCCTGATATACTGTTAAGACACCGTAGTTACAAGCCTAGGACACCCGTGCTCCAAACGAAAGCTCCTACGAGACACCCATGCTTAGAACTGACCGTGCGGAGAATCCCCACGACACCCCCCAGGGAGAATTGGATTTCGGCCGAAACTCCTACAAGACACCCCTGTTGAAAGCTCACGACACCATAGCTTTAAGGCGACGACACCCGTGCTTAGAACTGATCACGTGAGAATACCCGCGACAACCCTTGTCGAATTCAGCCTAAACACCTTCGCGACACCCCAGTTGAAATCTAATGACACCCCAGCACCAATGCTACGACACCGTGGTTAGAACTGACCGTGCGGAGAATCCCCGTGACACCCCTGGGAGAATTGGATTTCGGCCTAAACTCCTTAGAAACACCCCAGGTGAAAGCTCACGACACCCTAGCTTTAAGGCGACGACACCCGTGCTTAGAACTGACCACGGCGAGAAGGCCCTCGACAAACAAGTTACTAAAATTTATTTTTATTTATCAAAAAAAAAAAGAAAAAAAAGTACATTAGCCCTCATGGGGCTTCTCATCTCCTTCGGTCGCTGCGTCAGCGATCTGGCACTGGAGGGACGCTACTCGCCCCTCCAGCTGGCTGTTAGCCCGACGCAGGACCTTGATCTCTTGTTGTAACGGCTAGGTATTGCTCGGCCGTCTTGTTGAGTCGTTCGCTGATTGCGAGCGACTCCGCATACACCTCCGCGTCGATGGTGACCGTTGCGGCGACTGCCATGGCTGCCAGTAGATCTCCCCTCGCCTCTGGAAGCCATCTCAGTATCAGAAAAGCTGAAAAGCTGATTAACGATGGCATTCCCCATCCCATTTAAGGTACTCCTGGCGGGTGTTTCGATTGCCACGCACCACCATCTCAGTGGGCGGTTCACAGGAATCGAATCGGTGAGCCCCCCCCTCGTTGAGTTTCGAGGGATGGGGAATAGAAGAGAGTTTCGGGAAGCCAACCATAGTAAGTTCTACGTCGTCCCAAGAGAAAATTCATGAAACCCAAGGATGATTTGGATTTCGGCCGAAACTCCTTCGCGACACCTCAGTTGAAACCTCACGACACCCTAGCATCAATGCTACGACACCCGTGCTTAGAACTGACCACGGAGAGATCCCCGCGACACCCCAGGAGAATTGGATTTCGACCGAAACTCCTTCGAGACACCCCTGTTGAAAGCTCACGACACCTAGCTTTAAGGCGACGACACCCGTGCTTAGAAATGATTACGGTGAGAATACCCGCGACACCCCTTGTCGAATTCAGCCGCAACTCCTTCGCGACACCCCAGTTGAAATCTTACGACACCCTAGCTTTAAGGGGATGACACCCTGAAAAGGTGATTACGTGGGTTCACTGCTAATGCATGGGTGTCGTCGCATTAAAGCTAGGGTGTCGTGAGCTGAAATCCAATTCTCCCTGGGGTGTCGCGGGGATTGTCCGCGCAGTCAGTTCTAAGCACGGGTGTCGTAGCATTGGTGCTGGGGTGTCATGAGATTTCAACTGGGGTGTCACGAAGGAGTTTCAGCCGAATTCGACAAGGGGTCGCGGGGGTTCTCTCCGTGATCAGTTCTAAGCACGGGTGTCGTCGCCTTAAAGCTAGGGTGTCGTGAGCTTTCAACAGGGGTGTCTCGAAGGAGTTTTGACCGAAATCTAATTCTCCCTGGGGTGTCGCGGGGATTCTTTCCGTGGTCAGTTCTAAGCACGGGTGTCGTAGCATTGATGCTAGGGTGTCGTGAGGTTTCAACTGGGGTGTCGCGAAGGAGTTTCGGCCGAAATCCAAATCATCCTTGGGTTTCATGAATTCTCTCTTGGGATGACGTAGAACTTACTATGGTTGGCTTCCCGAAACTCTCTTCTGTTCCCCATCCCTCGAAACTCAACGAGGGGGGGGGGGCTCACCGATTCGATTCTGTGAACCGCCCACTGAGATGGTGGTGCGTGGCAATCGAAACACCCGCCAGGAGTACTTTAAATAGGGATGGGGGAATGCAATCGTTAATCAGCTTTTCAGCTTTTCTGATACTGAGATGGCTTCTAGAGGCGAGGGGAGATCTACTGGTGGCCATGGCAGCCACCGCGCAACGGTCACCATCGACGCGGAGGTGTATGCGGAGTCGCTCGCAATCAGCGAGCGACTCAACAAGGCGGCCGAGCAATACCTGGCCGTTTCAACGAGAAAGATCGAGGTCCTGCGTCGGGCCAACAGCCAGCTGGAGGGGCAAGTAGCGTCCCTCCAGTGCCAGATCGCCGACGCAGTGACCAAAGGAGATGAGAAGCCCCAGTGAGGGCTAATGTACCTTTTTTTTTTTTGATAAATAAAATAAATTTTAGTAACTGGTTCTCACGGTCCTTCTCGCCGTGGTTAGTTCTAAGCACGGGTGTCGTAGCATTGGTGTTGGGGTGTCATTAGATTTCAACTGGGGTGTCGCGAAGGTGTTTAGGCTGAATTCGACAAGGGTTGTTGCGGGTACTCTCATCGTGATCAGTTCTAAGCACGGGTGTCGTCGCCTTAAAGTTAGGGTGTCGTAAGCTTTCAACAGGGGTGTCTCTAAGGAGTTTCGGCCGAAATCCAATTCTCCTGGGGTGTCGCGGGGATTCTCCGCACGGTCAGTTCTAAGCCACGGGTGTCGTAGCATTGGTGCTAGGGTATCATTAGATTTCAATTGGGGTGTCACGAAGCAGTTGCGGCTGAATTCGACAAGGGGTGTCGCGGGTATTCTCACCATGATCATTTCAAATGGCCACATTTGCACGACGGGTGAAGGTGCACGGCCTCGCCTTATCACTAGGGTGTCGTGAGGTGATAAATGAGGTGTCGTATTGTTTTAACCTTCGTGTCCTAAATCCTAATCCTTTGTCAGCATATATTGACAACTAAATCTATGGATATCATTGTTCATGACTGCGTGCCTATATTTCCATAGTTGATGCTGAAATTGGTGATCGAAAAGAAATCGATAACACTCCCGGCCGTGCACCTTCACCCATCGCTCCAAATGCAGTGGATGATATTGTTGTTCCTCAAACTGGGATGGAATTCAATTCAGCATATGATCTATATACGTTCTACAATGGATACGTGAAACGAGTTGGTTTTGGAATCACAACAGTGTGTAGCAGGTCTAACAACAAAAAACAACTTTGCTTCAAGCACCTGGCGTGTTGGAGGCAAGGAAAATCTAGAAAATCAGAGAAGAGTATGAATCATAGGGATACTGGGAAAGTTGATTGTATGGCATCCATAAAAGCAAGACTGAATGCTACAAGTGGTAAGTGGATATTGGATGAGGTTTCTCTAGAACATAACCATGGGATGTCCATAACATCAACTGGTTATCTGCGGTCGCATAGGAGGATCAGCACACCAGAGAAGGCAGAGATCAGCAATTTACATGCCGTGAATGTTCCGACGACTCAGATATACTCTGCCATAGCAAGAAGAAAAGGGGGCAGAGAACAATTGGATTTCATCGAGAAGGATGCTCGTAACTTCATTTGTTGCGAACGTCAGTCTAAGCTGAAAGAAGGAGATGCTCAGTCGATGGTAATTCATTTCGCCGAAATGCAACTCCGAAATCCCAATTTCTTCTATTCCTTAGACCTCAATGATAATGGTCATCTGAGGTCTATCTTCTGGATTCATCCAAGGTCAAGATTGGCATGCACATACTTCGTGATGTTCTAAGCTTTGACTCAACGTACTTGACAAACAGATATCAAATGCCTTTTTGTCCATTCGTTGGGATCAACCATCATGGACAGTCCACCTTGCTTGGATGCGCATTGTTGTCTGATGAGAGTGCTGAGGCATATAAATGGATTTTTCAGACTTGGCTGGATGCAAATGGTGGTCAAGCACTTATTGCCATGATTACTGACCAAGACAAGGCAATCGAGGCTGCTGTCAAAGAAGTTTTCCCTAACACATGACATCGATTTTGTCTTTGGCATATATTGAAGAAGATACCGAAAAAGATTGGCCACATTTGCACGGAAAATCCCAAGTTTATGGTTGATTTCAATGAGACGATATATGATTCATTGACCATACAGTCATTCGAGGAAAGCTGGGCACATGTAATGGAGAAATATAAAGAATGCAAGTCTATAGATTGGTTCAATGTCCTTTACGAATGTTGGGAAAAATGGGTCTCAGTTTACCTAAAGGATACATTCTTCGCAGGTTTGTTTGTCATTGTCTTTGGTTCATGTTCGCGTTAAACGCTTTTTTTTTTGTTGACAAAATTTTGAACAGGGATGTCATCTTCACAAAGGAGCGAGGGCATTAATCACTTCTTCGATGGGTTTATAAATTCGAAGACAACACTAACGGAGTTCATAAGCAAGTACGAAGATGCCTTGGAAAAAAGATACGAGGCCGAAAATGAGGAAGATAATAGGACGTTGCAAACGATTGCTTTCCTAAAGACATCATCACCTTTTGAGAGACAAGCTGCAGGAAGGTATACACGGAGCATTTTCAAAAAATTTTAGAATGAGATCCTTGAAATGGCTGCATCAAATACAAAATTGATCAAGGAAGCTGGCAACACTTGTTTAATTCCGTAAAGTCATATGAAAGGATTGAAGTCGATGGAATTGGCAAGGAGATGATCAAAGATTATATCGTGTCATACGATAGAAATATTGAGGATGTTCAATGTCAGTGCCGATCCTTTCAGTTCAAGGGGTACCTGTGTAGGCATGCCCTGTTGGTTCTTCATCAAAGTGACGTATTTCGTTACCAGATAAATACTTCTTGAAGAGATGGTGCAAGGACATGAAATACCAATTCGACGAATTGGACTGCAATACTGAGGGTTATGATAAAAGCACACGAAACTCACGGTACGTAGTGACTATTTTTTAATTGAAATGTCTTAATATTTATTATTGTTAATATTATGTTAATGATTGTAGATATAGTTTGCTGAGTCATCGAATGACGAAGCTCGCAGAGATAGCCTCCATGTCTGAAGATGCATTTAATGTAGTGATGGATGGTCTAACACCTATATTCAAAATTGCCGTGGATGCCAACTGCGCAGCTAAACCACGTACAGAGCTTGTAATTCAAGATCCTGAACAAATTAGGACGAAAGGTCGCCCGAGAGAGAACAGATTAAAGAGTGGAGTTGAGAAGAAGTCAAAAAGATCAAGGAAAAATCAGGTCAAGGAAAGAGCTGCTTCAAGCATCAGGCAGACTTGTTTGCAGTCTATTAATACTGAAGAGGACCTGGAGAGAATTGTTCCACCATCCGAAACTTTGATGGACGAATTTGATGCTTATGTATTGAGTCAACTTACACAAGAGCATATATAAAACATGGTGTCGTAACTTTTGAATGTGGTGGCTTGGTCGCAAATGAAATGCTTTCAAAATAGGGTGTCTATTTCAGTAAAATGAAGTGCTTTTAGTACGACAACACCCCAGCACTTGGCAAACGATACCCTAGCCTTACGCGGCGACACCCGAAAGGCGCAAACATACGAGACATCCCAATACTTCCAAACCGGCACCGAAGATTTTAGCGCAACGACACCCCAGCTCTTGTCAAACGACACTCTAGCCTTGCGCGGTGACACCGATAGGCGCAAACATACGAGACATCCGAGTACTCGCAAACCTTGACCAAAGATTTTAGCGCGACGACACCCCAACTCTTGTTAAAAGACACCCTAGCTCTTGCGCGGCCACACCCGAAAGGCGGAAACATACGAGACATCCCAGTACTCGCGAGCCGACACCAAAGATTTTAGCGTGACGACACCCCAGCTCTTGTTAAAAGACACCCTAGCTCTTGCGCGGCGACACCAGAAAGGCGGAAACCTACGACATCCCAGTACTCCCGAACCGACACCGAAGATTTTAGTGCGACGACACCCCAGCTCTTGGCTAACGACACCCTAGCCTTGCGCGGCGACACCCGATAGGCGCAAACATACGAGACATCCCAGTACTCGCGAAACTTGACCAAAGATTTTAGCGCGACGATACCCCATCTCTTGTTAAAAGACACCCTAGCTCTTGCACGACGACACCCAAAAGGCGCAAACATACGAGACATCCCAGTACTCCCGAACCGACACCGAAGATTTTACCGCGACGACACCCCAGCTCTTGTTAAAAGACACCCTAGCCTTGCGCGGCAACACCCGATAGGCGCAAACATACGAGACAAACATACGAGACATCCCAGTACTCGTGAACCTTGATCGAAGATTTTAGCACGATGATACCCCAGCTCTTGTTAAAAGACACCCTAGCTCTTGCGCGGCGACACCTGAAAGGCGGAAACCTACGAAGGCAAACATATGAAATACATCGTGGACACTCCTGCTCGCAATATAAATTTGTGCATTTGCATTAAATATTAATCAGTGTTAATATGAATAAATTACATTCAATTTTCATTCAAAGAAGAATAAAAAAATTAAGAACATTTTTCGACAATGTCGCTAATCTTTTTGTTCAGGCCCTCTCTCAATATCGTCGCAGCTAAGTATCACTGGTAATCTCTGACTTCCTCATCCATGAAATCCATCTTCATATCAGGATTGTCCCCTCGAGCAAGACATTCCATGTATCTCAAACAGTATAGGCCGCAATCCAGCGATCCGGTCGGTTGGCTTGGGCAATCCGAAATATCTTCCATCGGCCAATCCATCGCTTCCTTCTTATCGCAGTAGATATGGAATATGTGGCCTAGAATTGTATGCAATTTCCTTGCATTGGCCTTGTACTTCGGGTTGCATTTCAATGAATTCAGGTGCATGAACACCTTTCTTTCTATGTCGACAGCAACCAAATGCCAGTGCGAGTTATCAGAGTTTATAATGGTGAAAAAAAACTGGAATTGAGCCTTATCTTCATCCGATACATTGTCAAATATCGCAGCCCCAGATGTTCCAGCAAGTTCATGAGCAGGTGATGAGGAAGTCAGACATAGAGCAGATACGAAAACTGATGCAATTATGCACTTATGGTATCGGTCAGGATGCTCTGCCCAGTTGCGCATCAGAAACTCCTGGCCGCAATCAATTATCTGCCAATGGAATGTAAAACGATTAATAATTCTAAAATCAATAACTAGAACATGTTCCTTGATATACTTACATCATCTATTATCATTTCATTGTTAATGAGATCTTGAATATTTTTTCTTGTTGCAACGCCAGAAAACATATTTGTGTAGACGATCTTGTCGATTTGTCGCTCGCTCAAAAAATTTGAATAATTATTGGTCATCTTCGACCGTTGTGTTGGGATTTGACATGCCCACTGTCTTCACCGACTTTTTAGGTCGGGTTGTCTCATAACATTCGCCGACGACCGTGGATGCCTTCGCTTCCTCGGCTCTTTTTTAATCCTCCTAACAAGCGAAGGCACTCCAATTATTTCTAAGTCCATATTGTCATCCTTTGGCGCAGGGGTGCCAAGTTTATTATCGGATATGGACTCTTCTTTATTTTCATTCCCCTGCTTTGTTTTATCAGCCAATGAATCCCCCTCCAATCTCTTCTCATCTGCTTTTGCATTCCCTGTCTCATTTGGAAACTCGGATCAATGGTCCTCCTTCATCTTCTTCTCCTCACTATTTACGTTACCAGGCTCGTGGAGGACCAACTCCAGGGAATGCACCTTCTCTGTTTTCTCGTCTCCCTTGTCCTCATCATTTATTGCATTACTTTCCTTTCTGACCAGTGAACTGAGGAGGCTCTCAGCAATGGATAGCCTATGCTGACATCGTCGAGTTGATCCTTAACGCACTCCAATTCAGTCCTCAACTCGGCGCATCCTGCGCAGCTATCCGTTGGTTGAGGGGCGCAGGTATTTGTGGTTGAGGGGGGGATGCAACATTCTGCTGAGGGAGAAGCCAGCGCTCTTCTGGCAATGGTACAGTAGCTCCCTCCATCTGCAACACAAGATGATAACAAATTAATATTAAGTGAACATATTGACGCATTAAGTTGAAAAAAATGGTCAGAGCAATGGAGCAATGAACTAGATTACCAAGTCGTGAGGCTGTAAGTCGGCAACCCGAACCGATTGTATCTTCATTTGGTGGTCATACCACTTCAACAGCCGGGGCCGTTTATCAGGATATGCTGGCTCTCGCATTGATGTATGCTCGAGGAACCACGCCTGAACATGATATTTTTTGGATATTAAATAAAGTAATATTACAAAAAAAAATTTACTCTCAACACTTATTTTGTGTCTCAATAATCCTTACCACCAGTGCTGCCAAGCATCCGAACAAGGTAGGCTGCCTCCTAACTTTTTTTGCATTCTTTGAGTGCACCGGCTCCTCGGAACGCAAGCAAGCAGCTATTTCTGGGAGAGCCAGAACAATCAACTCCTTCAGTGCCGAAGCCCAGTCGATGCTACCCAGTTGACTTAAGTCATCCAAGTGCTGGATGAGATACCATGGACATCTCTGATTAGACTTTGGAGCCAAAAATATGGCCAACATGTATGCGATCCAAAGTCGGACGGTGTCCTCGACATCCTCCTGTACTTTAGATGATCGGAGTTGAAATATCAACTTCTCCAAACCTTCTTGGCGAAGATCTAAACCCTGGCCAAACCGTCTAAACAACCTTCCGTTGAACATTTGGCTAGACGTGTCGATCTTCTTCCCATGAGCTGGAAGTCCCAGAATGAGTGCGACTTCATCGGCACTGAATAGAACTGGCTTTCCGCAAAACATGAACTCGTCGCCTGCATTGTGACATCTTATGATGTCTGCTAGCAGTCGCCCGTCGACTGTGAACGTCTGTATGTCGACGAAGCACCAAATGGGATCCTTCGAATCAGTTTTGTATGCCGTCTAGAGAACCCCATCCTCCAAACCTTTTGAACGTATACTGCCGGCCTGCAGCTATTCTTAAACAGCTGGGAGGCCTTCACTGGGGGGACTGAAACAATTTTATTGTCAACTGAAATAGGGGGTAAGACAGAAGACATACTTGTCATGAAATTTTTAGAGAGAATGTCATAATATTTAATATAGTGATAAACATACCTGAAGGAGCCGCATCCTCATTCGAACGAAGAACCATGTCCTTGCATTGTTCCGCCATTTTCTCCGTCTGCTTCTTCTTTGTTCGCGGTCTTCATCCACAAACGAAAGCACTCATCTCCATGAATGAAGTATACGGAAGAATGAACTATGGTACAAATTTAGGAGGGAAAAGGAGACCAGTGGCTTCTCGAGCAAGAGACGAAGGATGGCTTCTTGAGCAAAAGGATGGCTTCTCGAGCAACAGACGATTGAGTGCTTTTTCTAGGTTTATGCCGACCTAAGAGAAATACGAAAGGACACCCGGATCACCACGATCACATCATAGAGACCCGCGAACCCATAGGAACTGCCCACGTTTAGCAACTTTTCTCGGAAATATGGCATGGCTGAGTTACTAGGGTGTCGTTGAATTAGTACTAGGGTGACATCAAATTCCCGCCTTGTTCAAGCATGGGGTCGTCGCCTTAAAGCTAGGGTGTCATCAGATTTCAACTGGGGTGTCGCGAAGGATTTACGGCCGAATTCAATTAGGGTGTCGCCGGGGACTCTCTATGTGGTCATTTGTAAGCACGGGTGTCGTCACCCTAAAGCAAGGGTGTCGTGAGATTTCA
Source organism: Calamus simplicifolius (assembly GCA_900491605.1). Classification (NCBI taxonomy): domain Eukaryota; kingdom Viridiplantae; phylum Streptophyta; class Magnoliopsida; order Arecales; family Arecaceae; genus Calamus; species Calamus simplicifolius. The sequence goes on from UESW01001886.1 coordinate 62,003, forward strand.
ACTGGGGTGTCGCGATAGATTTTCGGGCGAATTTTAACTCGGGTGTTGCGGGGATTCTCCCGTGGTCAGTTCTAAAGACGGGTGTCGTTGCCTTAAAGCTAGGGTGTCGTGAACTTTCCACTGGGGTGTCGCGAAGGATTTACGGCCGAATTTGAAGTAGGGTGTCGCCGGGGACTCTCTATGTGGTCATTTGTAAGCACGGGTGTCGTCGCCCTAAAGCTAGGGTATCGTGGGATTTCAACTGAGGTGTCGCGAAGGATTTAAGGCCGAATTCGATCTAGGATGTCGCTGGGATTCTCTCCGTGGTCAGTTTTAAGCACAGGTGTCGTCTCCTTAGAGCTAGGGTGTCGTGAGATTTCAACTGGGGTATCGCGATTGATTTTCGGCCGAATTTGAACTCGGGTGTCGTGGGGATTCTCTCCGTTATCAGTTCTAACGACGGGTGTCATCGCCTTAAAGCTAGGGTGTCGTGAACTTTCCACTGGGGTGTCGCGAAGGATTTACGACCGAATTTGAAGTAGGGTGTCGCCAAGGAGTCTCTATGTGGTCATTTGTAAGCAGCGGTGTCATCGCCCTAAAGCTAGGGTGTCGTGGGATTTCAACTGGGGTGTCGCAAAGGATTTACGGCCGAATTCGAACTAGGATGTCACTGGGATTCTCTCCGTGGTCAGTTTTAAGCACGGTGTCGTCTCCTTAGAGCTAGGGTATCGTGAGATTTCAACTGGGGTGTCGCGATGATTTTCGGCCGAATTTGAACTCGGGTGTCGCGGGGATTCTCTCCGTTGTCAGTTCTAACGACGGGTGTCGTCGCCTTAAAGCTAGGGTGTCGTGAACTTTCCACTGGGGTGTCGCGGGATTCTCTCCGTTGTCAGTTCTAACGATGGTGTCGTCGCCTTAAAGCTAGGTGTCATGAACTTTCCACTGGGGTGTCGCGGGGATTCCTTACCATCCGGACTCTCAGAGCGAGGGAGGGGAAGAAAGTTCTTCTTGCAGAGATGAAATCCAACATAAATTGGCGCTAGGATGGAGGGAAAGGGCAGCATCCGGACTCTCAGAGCGAGGGGGGAAGAAAGAGAGTTCTTCTTGCACAGATGAAATTCAGTTGAGCACGAACCTACGCCCTCGCTCTGAAATTCCGGTCGACAGGAAATATTTCAGCTTCGAGGCTAAAAAACCTGGCTACTGGAGTCTATTGGAGTCTTGAAATATAAAAGTTTATCCAATGAGTTTTTCCTTGCCAAACCTCACATAGACGTTCGCTTCTCTCTCTGAATTCGGCCAGGTCTGCCTTCGTTATCTCTTCGTCAATTGCTTTTAAAGGCTCCTTTTTTCCTCCATCCGCTTTCTCTCTATTTTCTATCATTAAAGCCTTTTAAAAGCAATTGACGAAAAGATAACGAAGGCAGCTGAGGCCCATCTTACAGACCTGGCCGAATTCAGAGAGAGAAGCGAACGTCTACGTGAGGTTTTGGCAAGGAAAAACTCATTGGATAAACTTTTATATTTCAAGACTCCAGTGACTCCAGTAGCCAGGTTTTTCAGCCTCGAAGCTGAAATATTTCCTATCGACCAGACTTTCAAAGCGAGGGCATAGGCTCGTGCTCAACTGATTCCTTAGCATCCGAACTCTCAGAGCGAGGGAGGGGAAGAAAGAGTTCATCTTGCACAGATGAAATATTTTCTTTCGACCGGGGAAGAAAGAGAGTTTTCGATCGGGAAAGGGCATTTTCGTCTGCACGCTAATTTTAAAAAAAAGTGAACAGCTTTAAATGACCGTCATGTTCAGAACGTAACATCAAAGCAGCCATACCGTCCGATAGATCATTCATGTAGGAGTCACATGGATCAATCAGAAAAGATGGTGTAATTTATGTAAGTCTTGCTGTATTAGAAATGATGTAAAAGTCTTTTTCATATATTTAAAGCGTTACGATGCACGACTCTCCCGCCTTATAATCTCCGACCACAAGTTGGATGTTATCAATTAAGTATGATGTGGCGGTTTGTTGTGGCGCGTCCGCGTCAATGTCGACATGGTACCGAACTTTTTATCAAGCACCATCGGACGTACCTTACTTATTACATGCAAGAGAAGTTGCACCATGTCCATTTACTATTTACTACGTTGAAATTGTATTTTTGTTCTCAAACTCTCGCTCATAGTTTATTTTGATTGTTAAACGTTCTTAATATCATATTACATTAATAAAATTGCTTATATGTATATGAATACATGGTAATCATTTTATCAATTTTAACGGCATATATTTGAGGATTGAATTATAATAATTAAAAATTTAAGAATCAAGAGCATTGATATGGCCAGTAAAAGCCACGTGATAAAAGAGTGATTGGCCCAATGTGGCTAGATAGATTAATATGATATGGCCAGTAAAAGCTACGTGATAAAAGAGTGATCGGTTCGATGTGGCTAATAAAGCCACGTGACAAGAACATATGACATGGCCAGTAAAAGCCATGAGATAAAAGAGAGCTCGGTCCGATGTGGCTAGTAGAAGTCACGTGACAAGAACATATGATATGGCCAGTAAAAGCCATGTGATAAACAATGCTCGGTCCGATGTGGCTAGCAGAAGCCAGGTGACAAGGTGATAGGGTCAGTCCTAGGCGGCCCAAGAGCTAGTCCTAGGCGGCCTTGATGGTAATAGGCCTCTAGGCGGCCCCAGAGCCAGTCCTAGGCGGCCTCGACGGTGCTCGGCCCCTAGACGGCCCCGGGACCAGTCTTAGGCGGCTTCGACGGTGCTCGCCCCTAACGGCCCTAGGGCCAGTCCTAGACGGCCTCGATGGTAATAGGCTTCTAGGCGGCCCCAGGGCCAGACCTAGGTGGCCTCGACGGTGCTCGGCCCCTAGACGGCCCTAGGGCCAGTCCTAGGTTTCCTCGAAGGTAATAGGCTGCTAGGCGGCCCCCAGGCCAGACCTAGGCGGCCTCGACGATGCTCGGCCCCTAGACGGCCCCAGGGCCAGTCCTAAGCGGCCTCGACGGTAATAGGCCTCTAGGCGTTCCCAGGGCCAGTCCTAGGCAATCTCGACGGCGCTCGGCCCCTAGACAGCCCTAGGGCCAGTCCTAGGCGGCCTCGACAGTATAGGCCTCTAGGCGGCCCCAGGGCCAAACCTAGGTGGCCTCGATGGTGCTTGGCCCCTAGATGGCCCCAAGGCTAGTCCTAGGCAGCCTTGACGGTGCTCGGCCTCTAGACGGCCCTAGGGCTAGTCCTAGGCAGCCTCGACGGTAATAGGCCTCTAAGCGGCTTCAGGGCCAGTCCTAGGCGGCCTCGACGGTGCTCGGCCCTAGACGGCCCAGGGCCAGTCCTAGGCGGCCTCGACGGTGCTCGGCCCCTATACGGCCCCAAGGCCAGGCCAGACCTAGGCGGCCTCGACAGTAATAGGCCTCTAGGCGGCCTCAGGGCCAGACCTAGGCGGCCTCGATGGTGCTCGGCCCCTAGATGGCCCCAGGGCCAGTCCTAGGCGGCCTCGACGGTAATAGGCCTCTAGGCTGCCCCAGGGCCAGACCTAGGCGGCCTCAATAGTGCTCGGCCCCTAGGCGGTCTCAGAACTGGTCCTAGGCACGAATCTTCTTTCAAGACCTCACAGATTTGATAAGATAAGAGACGTCAATTTTGACTTCCTCTTCAGAGGATTCTAGCCCAAAAGTCATTGGCAGGATTTAATAACTCTGGCTAAATAAGCATCAAAAGGCGATTATCTGCCATAAAGTATCCATCACTTCAAGTTAGAAAAACTATTAAAGCCCAAAAGTCATTAGCAGAATTTAATGACTCTGGCCAAATAAGCATCAAAAGGCGATTATATGCCATAAAGTATCCATCACTTCAAGTCAGAAAAGCCACTAAGGCCCAAAAAGTCATTAGCAGGATTTAATAACTTTGGCTAAATAAGCATCAAAAAGCGATTATTTGCTATAAAGTATCAATTACTTCGAGTCAGGAAAGCCACTAAGACCCAAAAAGTCATCAATAGAATTTAATGGCTATGGCTAAATAAGCATTAAAAGCTGATTATTCATGGAAAAACATTGGTGATGTCAGAATAATGGACGTGGATCCAATCCGACCAACTCTGACATTCATCTGTAAGAGTGTTGACACGCCATGATATTCGGACTTCAGAAAAGGGAAATGCCGATAAAAGGGAGGTAAGAGCGAACATAAGGGGGGATTTTTCTAAAGCCTGAATCAACCCGCTTTTTCCACACACATCTCTTCTTCTCAAAAAATAACTGCTGTGGTCTTGGTTGCTAACTTAGGCGTCAGAGGATCATGACTGGAATCTCCAGTTACAGGACTTCTTACAGGACCTTGAAGACGAAGGAGTGATCTTGGTGCATCCTTGGAGTAACAACTAACGCTCAAAGATGCTAGCTCAAAGCGACCAGGCATCAACATATTGGCGCATCAGGTAGGGGGTCTCATAGCTTTTGGAAGATTTGATGGAACCAACGCATGTTCAGGAAGGCCTTTTTGGTGCAGTTCGATGCCTGCCATAAAATCCCTTGGGTGGTGGACAGCCTCTTCTCTGTGCAGCAAAAGGAAGGCGAGCTACTAAAAGATTTCATAGCTTAGTTTAAGGCGGCGGCCCTTGAGGTATGTCATTTGGATGATGCTGTGGCCACTTTGACCTTGAAGCGGGGGCTTTGATCCTCTCGCTTCACTTATTCCCTAGATAAAAGACCGCCTAGCTCTTATGCTGAGCTCCTGGACCGGGCGTACAAGTATCCGCGCTGATGAGGCCGACCACACCCGGAGGGATGCTGACAGAGTAGCCGGCAAGAAACCAGCCCGAGAAGTACCAAGCCGATTCCTTCCTAAGAAGCTTGAACCCCCGCATCGACCGGATAATCGGTGCCAGAACCTGCCTGCTGAGGAAGGGAGCTACACACCCCTTCTCGCTCCGAGATCTTATATTCTTATGGAGATTGAAGGTGAGCCTTATCTCCGGCGCCCCCTTTTGCAAAGGGTGGGTGTCGCCCGCGATCGGAGCCGCTATTGCCGTTTCCATAGGGGCTATGGCCATGACACCGATGAATGCCGCAATTTGAAGCATGCCATCGAGAAGCTCATCCGTAGGGCTACCTTAGAAAATTTATCAAGAAGGGAGCTCTGGTTACCCCACCCTTGATGGGGCCCCTGCCAGCTCAGGCCGACGTTGACAACACTCCAACGGAACGGACGGTGGGCATGCTTTCATGGGGTGCAGCTTCATCCACCAAGAGACAAAGGGGAGACGAGGGGATAGAGGATGTAAATCCCTATTCTGAAAGGGAGTTAGGGGGAAGGGGTCATTCGAACGATGATGGTGTAATCGTCTCTATGACAATCGCCAAGCATTCTGTAAAAAGAATACTTGTAGATAGTAGAAGCTCAGCAGACATACTTACTTATGATGCTTTTGTTTGTTTGGGTCTTTCCCCTGATTCTTTATCACCTGTGGCCACACCTCTCGTCGGCTTCACGGGAGATTCTGTCAAAGTGGAGGGCGAGATTGCTTTACCCGTCACAGTGGGATCGCCACCCCATCAAAGCATAGTCCTAATAAGGTTCCTGGTGGCCCGAGTGCCACTAGCTTAAACGCTATCCTCGGTCGACCAGGCTTGAACCTCTTGGATGCAATCATATCCACCAGGTGTCGGCTAGTAAGGTTCCCTACTTATCAGGGAGTCGAAGAGATGTACGGGGAGCAGAACCTTATGCAGTTATGCTATCATATGGCTCCTAATCCTCAGGAGATGGTGGCTCCCTCTACCTCGGTGCTGTTTGACCCCAGGGAGTCTGAAAGGAGAGGAGAATCGACTGAGCATCTGCTATCTTACCCATTGGGAAATGACGCTGCAAAAACTGTGCAAATTGGTGAGCTTCTTTTTTTGGAGATGAAAAATGAACTCCTTGCATTCTTGCGGGCTAACTCAGATATTTTCGCATGGCCCGCTTCGAACATGCCCGTCATTCCTTCGGAGGTGATAACTCACAAGCTTAACATTGATGCCAAGTGTCGATCCATCCGCCAAAAAAAGAGAAATTTCATCCCTGAGCGGCAGCGGGCTATAGATGAAGAAGTCAATAAACTATTAGTTGCCGGTCACATTCGAGAGGCTCAGTACCCGAGTTGGTTGGCAAATGTGGTTATGGTCCAAAAGGCGAGTGAAAGTTGGCAAATTTACATCGACTTCACTGATCTTAATAAGGTATGTCCCAAAGACATTTTTCCTTTGCCACAGATCGACCAGCTGGTGGACTCCACCTCCAGACATGAGCTCCTGAGTTTCATGGACGCCTTCTCTGGCTATAACCAAATAAAGATGGACCCGACAGATGAAGAAAACTTCTTTTATTATGGAGAAAGACATTTACTGTTACAAAGTAATGCCCTTCGGATTGAAGAACGCCGGAGCCACTTACCAGAGGTTGATGAATAAGGTCTTCAAGGACCAGATCGGATGCAACATAAAGGTATACGTGGATGATATGCTGACCAAGAGCACCCACATCTTCAACCATGTCGCTGATCTAGAAGAGACATTTGACAATCTCTGAAGTCATCAAATCAAGCTTAACCCCTATAAGTGTGCCTTCGGTGTCACTGTGGGGAAATTCTTGGGTTTCATAGTAACCCAGCAGGGAATCGAGGCAAATCAGGAAAAGGTTCAAGCCATTCTCAGTATGCGGCGGCTGGTCAATAAGAAGGAGGTACAGCGACTCACCGGAAGAATAACTGCTTTGAGCCAATTCCTGTCTAGATCGGTGGAGAGGTACTTACCCTTTTTTAAGGCCTTGCGCAAAGTTTACAGCTTCGAGTAGACAAACAGTTGCCAAAGAGCCCTTGAAGAATTAAAGGAGTTCTTGTCTACACCATCGTTACTGTCGAAGTCTAAGGAGGGAGAGAAGCTCTTTGTTTATCTAGCCGCCACATCGGAAGCTGTTAGCTTCGTTCTAGTTCGGCTCGACCAGGATGGAGTGCAGAAGCCTATTTACTATACTAGCAAGGTGCTTCATGATGCAGAGGTTCGATATTCCCGAATGGAGAAGATTATCTTTGCCTTGGTTGTTTCTGCTCAGCGTCTCCGACCAAATTTCCAGGCGCACCCGATAACGGTGCTTACAGACCAACCTCTCCGATCTATTCTAGCTCGACCCGATACCTCAGGCCATTTAGCAAAGTGGGCTGTTAAACTGGAAGAATTCGACCTTTCATTTTAGGCTCGACCTGCCCTTAAATCCCAAGTGCTGGTGGATTTTTTAGTAGAATGCACCTGGGCTGATGAGCAAGACAATGATGCCCCTGAAAAGTGCCCGGTAGCTGAGGAGGATTTGGCAAAGGCTTGGATTCTCCATGTTGACGGTGCCTCCAATTCCCAAGGAAGCGGGGCAGGCCTCATCTTGGCAAGTCCGAAGGGAATGGTCTTTGGGTACGCCCTTCGTTTCCTCTTTAAGGCTATCAACAATCAAGATGAGTACGAGGCCCTGTTGGCCGGAATCAAGCTCGCTCGAGAGATCGGGGTAAAGCATCTTCGAGCTTTCACCGATTCTCAGCTCGTCTTCAGACACATCACTGGAGAGTTCAAGGCTCGTGACCCTATTATGTCCTGATATCTGAGTAAGGTTAAAATATCAATCTCCTCATTAGATTACTTAACCATCAGCTACATTCCCAGGGGGAGAATGCCAGGGCCGACGCATTATCAAAGCTGGCTACTTCGACGGATGACTGCCTGGAGAGGGCGTATGTCGAGCACCTGGAGAGCTCAAGTATCGATTCCGCAGAGGAAGTTGTACCAATCATGCAGGAGCCGACTTGGATGGACGCATATACCCGTAACCTTACTGATGGCTCTCTCCCCACCGACCCTGCAGAAGCTAGGCTGCTCAAGAGAGATCGATCAAGTTTGTATTGATAGATGGTTGTTTGTACAGGAAGTCTTTTTCTCATCCTTTTCTCAAGTGCGTAGGCCCGGCGGATGCTGATTATGTTCTTAGAGAAATCCATGAAGGCATATGCGGGAATCATGTGGGGGGCAGGTCACTAGCATACAAGGCTCTTCGCCAAGGATATTACTGGCTTATGATGCGCCAGGATGCCGCCGAGTTGGTTCGAAAGTGCGATAGCTGTCAACGGCACTCGAATATCCAATGATAGCCGGCCTCGTAGTTAAGTCCACTCTCCACCCCATGGCCTTTTGCTAAGTAGAGAATGGATATACTTGGGCCTTTTCCCCAGCTGCATGACAACAAAATTTTTTGTTAGTAGCTATTGACTATTTTACCAAATGGGTCGAGGTTGAGGCGCTAGCTAAGATCACCGAAGCTAAAGCAAGGATGTTCTTTTGGAAATCCATCATTTGCCAGTTTGGCTTGTCCCATACTGTGATTACCGACAATGGTTGCCAGTTTGACAACTCAGCATTCAAGTCTTTTTGTGCCGAACTAGGCATTTGCCACAGGTTTACTTCTGTCGGGCACCCCCAATCTAATAGAGAGGCGGAGGTCATGAATCGTACTATCCTTTGAGGACTTCGAACCCGGTTGGATGAATCAAAGGGCAGATGGGTGAAGGAGCTTCTAAGTGTATTATGGGCATATCACACAACTCCCAGGGCCCCTACAGAAGAGACTCCCTTCAGCCTTGTCTTTGGATCCGAAGTGGTCATCCCGATGGAAATCGGCCTTCCTAGCACCCGAGTAGAAGCATATAAGGAGGATGAAAACCTTGATCAGTTGAAGGCTAATCTGGATTTCATCAACGAAACCCGAGACCTGGCATGGCTTAGGATGGCCACTTTCTGCCAGCGAGCCGAGAAATATTATAACGATCGGGTCCATCCCAAGACGTTCCGCCCCAGAGACCTAATCCTTAGAAGGGCTGAGATATCCAAACCAACCGAAGGAGGCAAGTTATCGCCAAATTGGGAAGGATCATATCGAGCCATGAAGGCACTTGCACAAGGAGCCTACAGACTGGAAGGGATGGACGGACAACCTGTTCCATGCACTGGAACGCTGGTAACCTCCGCTGTACCAGTGATAAATGTACTAAATAAATGATTATACAAAAATAGTTTCCAAATTTCATTGCTCAATTAAAAGAAAGGACCTTGGCAACCCAAAGGGCATATGTACCGGCGCAAGAAACCTTTGGAGGTTCAAGTCCTGTGTCCTATATGGCTCCGAGTCAAACTCCGAGGCCGGCGCAAGAAACCCCCATGGCAGTTTTCATTCTCATATATATATATATATATATATATATATATATATAAAGAAGGTAGTCTTGACTATATTCAAATATAGTTAAATTCAAGATTTGATCATCTTTTTCACTTTTGGATAAACATGGATCCTAGAGTCATCCTTATAATTTTTATTTTTTTTATCTTTAAAATTTATGATCAGTATGAATTTAAGGATGGAAAGATGAATGAATTTTGATTTGATTATATTTAAATATAGTCATATGTAAGTTAAATTCTCTGGGCAATAAGTATGTGCATATGTCTCGTCTCAATGTTGATCATGGTTTTTGATTCAAAATTATTTAAAGCTTAAACAGGCTTTAACCCCGCTCTCATTAGGCTGGCTCCCCCATCATATCAAAAAAAAAAAAAAAAAAAAATTTACTACCTCTACTTATATCAAAATAGGGTACTCATTGCTTTATCACTTTTGACCATAATGCCATTCAATATTATATGGTATGAATTGATATTGAATAATGTGGATCAAAACTGGTATTGAAGTATAGATTTGAACCTTCAAACTATATATGACTCATGAAAAAGTCTTAAGCAGCATGATTTATATCGGGTGTAATAATTTATTTGTGCATAAATCTGTACCAAAAAATTTGTTCATAAGTTTCATACCGCATATGCATGAATCTATGCTTGGATAAATTATCACGGTTGATGCAAATTATGCTGCACCAAAAATAATATACGGAGACTTTTTCTATAGCCCATATGGATAGGTACAAATAGACCTTTGTCTTTTATTTAGGTTGTAGTTGAAAATATATTTCATCTTTAATTTTGATTGGTACTTACCAAGCTTGTGGAAAAAACATGCCTAATCTGCGCAAGTGCTAAATATAAAACGCTTGAGATGATAAACAAAAGGATTACATATATATTATGTCAGATCGGAACAATGGAAAGAAAAAATGCAACTAAAATTTAAATATTATCAAAAAAGTTGATTTCAATGTCCTTAGCCACAAGAATAAATCATAATTAATTGTTGTGATAGTTTAAAACTCTTCTCGTCGTCTTGCTCATATTTGAAATTATATTTGTTCACGTCATGTAAAATATTGCTACCAATGGGCCCAAAAACCTATCTCATATATATTTAAAGCGTTACGATGCACGACTCTCCCGTCTTATAATCTCCGACCACAAGTTGGATGTTATCAATTAAGTAGGCTCTGGCGGTTTGTTGTGGGGCGTCCGCGTCAATGTCGACATGGTACCGAACTTTTTATCAAGCACCATCGGACGTACCTTACTTATTACATGCAGAGAGAAGTTGCACCATGGCCATTTACTATTTACTACGTTGAAATTGTATTTTGTTCTCAAACTCTCGCTCATAGTTTATTTTGATTGTTAAACGTTCTTAATATCACATTACATTAATAAAATAGCTTATATGTATATGAATATGGTAATCATTTTATCAATTTTAACGGCACATGTTTGAGGATTGAATTATAATAATTAAATTTAAGAATCAAGAGTATAATTAATATTATCTAACCAAAGTTTGTAACTTTTCATTCTTTGGGCTGGTAATAAGGATTGGAATTCTCTGCGATACATTTTAGCCTCACATATTCGCATGTTTTTTAACCGTCTGCATATATGGATGTGAGGCTGAGATCAATACAGCAGACTGCGGTGCACCGCAAAGAATCTTCGGTGCTAATGCTTTGTGGCTGCAGGCTTGGTACTAATGCTTTGTGACACCGCAAAGGATCGATCTCAGCCAGGCCAAAAGTTGGAGCGCATTTAGATTGTCCAACTTGTGGGGACTTTAGCCCCTTTTGGCCGCTGGATGAGATTGTACTTGAAAAGAGTCCGAATTCTTTGCAAGCCTCGCTAAAGAATTTTTCCTAGTACAATGGAAGCTGTGATTAGTGGGACATAAGCATGAGTGCATGACTCCGAATTCTTTAGAAGCCTCGCTGAAGAATTTTTTTTTAAGTACAATATTGAAAGCTGCGATTAGTGGGACACAAGCATGACTCCCGGCTGTCATTTTATTCAACAAAAGGAAACGGATGTTTTAAGATGAAGAAACGCAAGGCACCACTGATGACTTGAAGCAATATATTATTTCATTTGCAGAAGAGTATAAGA